>JANTPZ010144471.1:60534-72171 GCA_025593235.1 Vachellia pachyceras | reverse complement strand
TCCTCCTTGGACATGAACCCTTCGATGCGTTGGACAACATCCTCAATCCTTTCGGATGTGGTGGCTTCCAACCTAGCCATCCTCTCTTCCAAAGCAGCAAACGCCTCCTTGGCGGACTTATCCTTAGCCTTCTTCCCAGCACCTTGTTGGGGAGCTACGTAGGTCGTAGTTGAAGCCATCTCTTTCTCTTCAACCACGAACCTGGAACTTGTGTAGAACCGAGGCTCTGATACCAACTGTCACGGGCTTAGTAATTTACCTGATGAAGCACCGTGCGACCTAGCAAATATTGCTCAAACCCTTGCTCAGAACTTTGCTAGTAAGCCTACAAGTCTAAGACTTAGCTCTTGAGAACTAAGGAAAGACTTAGAGAGAACTTGAGAGATGGAACTTGGGAGAATGCTTGTATATTGCTCACAATAGCTTGATGGTTACAAATGAGGAGGGGTGAGGTATTTATAGGCAAACTCCCACCTCCTTACTATTCCCACCTCCTTAATGGACGGTGGAGATCGATTCAATCCGACGGTCATTATCGACCTTCTAGAATCCTTTCCTAAAATATCTAGATATTTATGCTAGATATTTACACATGTGAAAAATATGAGGAGAACTCTAGAATACCCTAGTATGTACAAGTGTTCCCAAGAGAAATCTAGAGAATTCTAGGGTTCTCCAAAATAGACCGTGACACTTAGCAAACATTATTTTCTTTTGCTCTGTACGTGAAGCACAAGGAAAGCAAACTTTCTTTTTTGGCCTTTCTTCTTGTAATGAATTTTTGTTAGAGTTCAGAGGAAGTGTGTTTGAGATTTTTTTTTAATTTAGTCTGTTTTCTCATCTAACTTATTAATTTAGCCTTTCAAAAATTTTTATTTGACTAATTACAAATAAAAAATATCATAATTGTGGAAAATTGTGCCATAGGGGCAATCATTGTATTTTGAGTATTTTAATTAATGAATCGTTCATTTTCATTATCATAATCTTTGCATGTTTCTTGTGATAAATTTCCTTGAAATTATCATAAATGTCTATGACCAGTCATTTACCCGGGAGAAAAGATGAAATAAGGTCATTATGACTTTGCAAATGTGTGAAGATATGAATCAAAGTTATATACATTTGTAAGAGTACAAGTTATTAGACTGACCCGATATGAGAAATTATGGATTAAGTCATAAACTTATCTCATAAACAACTAAGTCACTATGCCCTTTAATTTGAGATTGTCATAGATTCCTATATAAGATTCGCTCAACTTTAACTTATTCAAAAGTCACTTTGACTAAGTGATGATAAATGCTATATTCTGGGCTTAGTGAATTTCATGCAGATGAATATTAATGGTCAAGGTAGGATTTGTCCCTCATATTAGTATAGAGATATTGTTGAGCCTTCGATGGGTGAGTTTAAGAAATGTATGATCATACTATGATGGAAATGAAGTTCCATCTTTGTAGTCAGACTACTCACAGATTGAGAAAGCAATGGTTAAGAATAAGAGAATGACAATCTCCATGACTTGTCTTTGACCAAAATATCATGTGATAAAAGGATGCGATGTGGTTGTATAATAAGTTATATCGATTTATTGATCATCATATAAATTGGTTAGAGGCCACTTGCAACTTGTGAGCTAGTACAGTCATTGGCCAACTGTTAACTTCATATAGGCCCACAAGGTTGCACATAAAATAGCCCAACACGAGCTGCAATGTCCAGATTCAGTGAATATTCTAGGATGTATATATATTTTACACACACATATATATATATTCATGTATATATTATATTTGATAAGGATATAATATCTTGCATTTTTTTTAAAAGATAGATCTTGAATTTAATTTATAAGGACAGGTTAAATTTTGGATTTGATTTAAAAAATAGATTAAATCTTGGATTTGATTTATAATTATAGATCAAATCTTAATATTATATCTTAGCTTAAATTTATGGGGACAAATCAAATTATATCATTACCGGCTCCTTATCCAAATTAAATAAATGAGTTAAATTAAATCTATTTGACATATTTAAATTAAACCATCATTTATTTAATTTCTCAGATTTGAAGTTTCTGATAAAGATTTGAATTTTAAAATTGATAAAGATTAATTTCAAAATTCGATAAGAATAACCTCTGGATGTTTATAAATAGTTTGTCAAAGCTTTCCAATGATAGAAATATGAAACTAGAAATTAGGAACAATAAGAGAAAAATTGAGAGGGAGAAGAGATCGGAGAGTTGATCCTATAATTGGATCTTAAAACGCTAGCACACTTTAATTTCATGTTGAAAAGCTGTTTGTGTAGACACTGGTAGAGGGAGCAAATCATAGTTGTTGGCTTCTTGAAATCGAACAAGAAGAAAAGGAACATTTGAATGTTAAAGCGAATCAAAGAAATATATACTTCTAACCACATGACTTAAACGCTTTCAACAAATCCAAGGTAGAGATTGAAAAATTTTTAATGTCATGCTATGCTCTCTAATGGCAACAATCATATCATTTTATTATACATATATATTATAATATTAATTTATTTTTGAAGTAATTTTTAAGTTAATCTATATGTGATAGAATTACAACATTATAAATTAATGTGTAGGAGTAAAATAATAAAATCGTGGATATCATCTCACCACTTCCCTCTTAAACCAAATAAATGATGCACTCTTCTCCTCTCACCTCCAGCAAACCAAATAAGGTAACATAATCCCCTTCCTTCTCGTACCCTCCCACCCATACCCTAACCTTCCTTCATACCAAAGAAGGCCTAAGGTGAGGTGGTGAGAAGAGGAGGCAAGTGGAATGAGTTTATTATTAGCTATTTAGGTTTTCAATTTTTTTTTCAGATTTTGTATAAAATAATAAAAAAATGCTTAACTTCATAGAATAAGGGAATTGAACCTTGTACCTAAGAGTGAGTTTTAAAATAACTCATGTACCAATAGACAAAGGCCAAACGTTAACCTAAAGATCAACTATTAATATATTATAAGAAAATAGCATATAAAATAATTATACGTGCATACGGACAAGCTATGGCACACCCTTGTTTAATGCATAAGCCTGCCGTTACGCGTCATTTTTTAGAGGGCCCAAATGGAAAAATTTCAAGACGAGTTGCCCTGACCTTTTTGTTAAATAGGCTAGGCTTCCCTAGGCCAAGCCAGGATGTATGCCCCATTAAATATTTGATTTATTTCTATCCCTAGTTTCAAATGACTTATAATAAGAATTGGATTGATATTTTATACTGCTCTTGTCCATAACAGTAGTCACTATAATTAATTCACTAATATAAAAAATAGTGGTTAACTCATTAAATTTATATTAAATTAATGAAATTTATCAATTTTATCCATATTAAACTAGAGTCAGATTTAAACATTAATTAATTACAAAGACAAAATATTGATAAATAATCTTAATTAATCTCCAAGTAATTTATATCATCACGAAAAGAAAGAATCAAAATATATATGTTACGTGATAGTGACTAAAGTTGTCACTAGAAACTTCAAATATAATTAATAGATTTTATTTATTACCATTGGAATATAATTTTGCAATCTGTTAGTGGGTTGTTTAATGTGGCCATTAAAAGGACTTGTACAAAAGCCAAATTAATGAGGTGACCATTGCTGTGTTAGTGAAAGTCATTTTTTTAAACTAGTTGCAACTTGCAACTTGGCCACGTTTTAGATTGTTATTCAAAACGATACTGTTGATGGCAGTCCATAGGGCATTGCCTACTTTTGAAGTTGGTTTTAATTTGGTGAAGTGGATGGAATTGTACAAAGTATAAACTATGAAATGTTTCTCATCCTATTTATCTTAAAGATAGAGAGAATAAATTTCTTTTCTCATGGTTGTATATCGTGTCATTAAATTTATTTATATGAATATGCTATTTTACTCTTTATTCATTGTTACATTGACTTTGTTTTCATAAGGTATAATGTAATCCTTCTTATCCTTTTCGTCAGTAACAAGTATCCAAATCATGAAAAACGAATTAAATGTTAAAAATAGTTAAAAGCAATGAATGTGTTATAGATATACTATTGTAACATATCCTCATTTATGAAGGAGAATGAGAGGGAGGAGGAGGAGGAGGAGGAGGAGGAGGAGGAGGAGGAGGAGAAGAAGAAGAAGAGACATGCATACAATTAATTGAATGTAAAAATGGAAAAAGTGTATTAAATCTTTTAGACAGCAAAATTGTTACTTATATATAGGATGTGGTCAAGGATATATGAGAAAGTGTGTTGCTTATAAATAGAATCAAAACATATTAAATAGGGATAAAATTAAAATGTTATTAAATTTAAAAGTAGAGTTAACGAAATTGAAATTTAAAGTTTTGCTTCACCAATCTTAAATATGTTTGAAGTTTGTTATAAATAATACTAGAGTTAAAAGTGGAGGGCTGACCTATTGGATGGGAAAAGTAAGTCAAGAAAAGAAACCCAAACAATGATATCCATGTAATGACTTTTCTCGTTCCGATGTCTTCCCTGCAACCTTTTTTCCCATTTTGCTTCATTACCAAAATAAATAAATAAAAACTTCATAAAAGCGAGATTTAGATTAATTTATCAAAATTATTTTTTTTCCGAAATTATATTTGATGGGGAAAACAATAATAGAAAAAAAGAAATTAAAAAATCTATCAAAATAATACTCCTATGATCTGAAAGTAGAAAATAGGTAACTAATCTATAAAAATATATTTAAAAAAATTAGATAACTTAAATATTTATTAAAAATGTGTGTTACCTTTTCTAGAATGCCCATTTTAACCATTTATATTAGAATTATTCTTTGATAAAAACTATTTAATACGTGCAATCAATTGAATAGTTAAAAAGTTTTATATATATATATATATATGAGAAACAAAATAAATTGAGATTTTATATTTAAGATAAAAATAAATTCCCTAATTAACTTCCCTATTTACAATAAGTGAGTAAAATGTTAATGCTAGAAGCTTAATAAGATGTTATGTATAAACAAGTACATATATTAAAGAAATGCTTACCTGTCAAGAAGAATAGATTATTTGTTTTTTATTCGTATACCAAATCCACATTATTTAATAGTGTCATTATCATTACTTTCAATTTGCATTATATGAAAGTCAAAACACGTGCTCGTATTGATAAGGACATAAATACTGTCCATCAAAATAATAATTGTAATTAGTTAATATAAATCTTTATATAAAGTACAATGGTTCATTTGTATCCAATAATCAAATATGACTTTATTTCATGAGAAAGTAGTGGCCACATTTGTAGAAGAGATTGCCATTATAGGATACAATTTGAATTTTTAAAATAAAAAGTTAAATTTTAATTTAAAACAATTTGTAAGAAATGCTAATGGAAAACAGTTGTAAGGAAGAGGTGAAATGCCACGTGGCAAGCAGAGACATGTTGTGGTCTCTGCTTTAAGATATATATATATATATAGATTATCCTCATAATGAACCAAAAAAACTTGATTTGTTTAATGCATTCTGAACAGCTGGGTGGTATAGGAACCTCAGAACTTGCACTGAAACTCTTGAAAACACTCAAATTCTTATTGCTTTAAGTCTGTCTCTGCTTGCAACCAGAGGCCCCTATTTATACTGACTAAGACTAGACAATGAATTAAGGACCTTTTTAATGAGAGGTTACAATAGTTACAAACACTTATGGAATATTATTACTGAAAACGAAACCGATTATTAATGATCCATTATGCGGCCATTCATTTGTCTTCTTCCGTTTCAGCTGGGTTTTGAATTGGCCTTGTGGAGATTCATAAGCCATATCTCATAAGCTAATAAGACCTCGCTCTGTACAGCACTCTCTTTTGTTTTTTTTAATGAAAGCAACATTTTATTTTTTTTCTTAACCATACAAATTAATCAGAAATCAACAATACTATCATGTGTAAACTGCATTTTATTTTTATCCAATCCTTGAATGTATATTTTATTTTAATGTTTCTAAAATTAATTCAATCAGTGAATTAATAGAAAATTTGAATCACGGTTTATTAACTTCGTCATGGCTAAATTAAATTTAATAAGTTAACATATTTTTAAATTCATATATTAAAATCACTACTAGAAAAATTCTATTTAGCGACAAAAAATCTGTTGCTGAATGACTATTTTCCGTCGCTAAAACGAGAGTGGATAATATTTTCCATCGTTAAATGAAATTTTTTATGGAAAATAACCATTTAGCGATAGATTTTTCCGTCGCTAAATGACATTTTTCTGGTAATAAATATTATATGAAAATATAACATAAATATAAATAATTCATAACTTATTATATTCAACTTTAAAATCAACGAGCTTAATGATATTAAATACCTAATAATGCATGCATCTTCTATTCAGCAATGGTATTAAAAAAAGCTATTCACCATTAATATATAACCCCATTACAATGATCTGATAAACTGTTAATTAATCTTTATGGCTCATGATAAATCATCCTTAAGCTAGACTTCCCATTTTGATTGGCTCTAAATAATAATAATAATAATAATAAATCTCGATTGATCCAACCCATCATATTATAATCTTCTGTTGTACAAGCCAAGTACTGAGTTGAACAATGAAAATGTATCACTCGACAACCACAGGGTCATGAATATACTTCAAATTTTTTTATTAATATGCAATTGAATATATACTTCTAAATTCATTACATATCATTTCATATTCAAAATTTATAATCAACTACCTTAACCATCAAGAGGCATTATAAAATTTATAATAAGAACTACATTACTTATAATTCATAAACAATACAACTAACGCGAATTTCAAATTAAACTTCTAGATAAATAAATACAATAAAATAACATTATGCAAAACACAAACTTAATTTTATTTTGTATACATACATGAAATAAATCAAATTTGAGATCATAAACATGATGCCTAATATTCTCACTCAATTTTTCAATCCGATCCTCACATCATCTAAATTCAAATTAAACCACGTACACGCATCTGTCTGGAATAATCGACGAGGACTCTCAGCAGAATTCACACATATGAGCTAATTATCTAGAGCACTTGAATCAGAATCAGAAGAAGCCTTGTTATTCAATCTTTGTGGGGTGAGAGTAGGAGGAGGAGGAGGAGGAGGAGGAGCCGCAAAGTCAGGAGGAAAATTAAGCAAAGCCTTAGAACCTCTCATTCTTAAAGCAGCTCTATCATAAGCCAAGGCAGCCTCTTCTGCAGTCTCAAACGTGCCCAGCCAAACCCTAGCCCCTTGGCGGGTCGAGTCACGTATCTCAGCGGCATACTTGCCCCACGGCCGCCGCCTCACTCCCCGGTAGCGCTTCTTGACGGTCCCCGCGGTGGCCTGATCAAGTTGGCCAAGGACTGGTGCAGTAGCAGTAGAAATATGAGAAGGTGGAAGAGAGCTGGCTTCCCTGAGGACTTGGTAGATGACCATGTCTTGTGAGTCATTCTCGTTGAGAGGAAGATCTAGCTCGGAAGCCATGGATATGGATGGGATTGAGAGGAATTAAAGAGTGTGTGAGACGGTTTAATCAGTAGTTATAGACTAAGAGTGGTGGTGGTGGGGACAGTGAAGAGAATAATTTGTGGTGGGGAGAATGGTGGGAATATAATAGGATTTGGGAACTTTGTGAATGAATGGACTATAAATAGTTTCGATATCTTTATTGGTGGTTTGGTGGGGCATAATTATATTGTATCCACCCTTGCCTCTCTCTCCAATTACAATATGGCTAGTAGTATTAATTAAAACCCATCACGGTGACTTCGGTAGTGTAGTGGTAAACTAGTCTCTTCACTAGTATGAGGTATGAGTTTTGAATAACTGGACAGAACAAAATCTAGACCTTCTGGATTAAATCGGAATGGTTTAGATCTAATTTTTTAAATGATGATCTATTAATGAAAAATAATTTTTTGAGTGATAGCTTAAGAGAATATATTTCTTTTAAATTATATACCCATTAAAATTTACAAAAATCGAATCTGAACCGTGTCCAAATATGATTAGTTCTTCCTATTAAACATTTATTAAAGAAAATAAGAGAATATGCTTCTCCTTATTTGAAGTGTAATTATAATATTTTAATTACCTAATCAAAGTTCGAGATATATATATATATATATATATCTGAATTATATAGAACAATGGAAATGCCAGAAGGATGGAATTTGTGGGCTCATTTTGGACTACGGAGTCATATAGTAAGCAACAAAATTCGGTGGTTGAAGTTATTTTTACCGTTTGAGAATGCGGTAGAGAAGTACTTTTACGTAAGATGAGGTAAATATGTATAGGATATTATCTCATTTTACGAAAAAAACACTGTTAAGCGTGTGTTTCACTTCTGAAAATGTTATTCCAAACAAACTAATTGTGGTACAGCTTTAATTATTTCCAATGGCCATTTGAGTTGGTAAACAAACAAGTCAGTATAATATAATCTCTTATATAATATAAACCACACGTAATATAATTAATTTTTAGTCCAGCCAATCATAATTAAAATAATATTTAAATAGAAAATGCATTTATCCACAAGCAAATGAAACATTCATGTATAAATCACACATAATCTAACAAAATAGAGTTACTTAAGCACAATTCGATGGATTACTATTTTTAACTCAAAACGACACCGTATTTGGCTCAACAAGGGAAGGGGCAAAAAAATATAAAATCCAACCCAATCAGTTCATCCACAGCTCTTGCTTGAATTGGCTAAAATACTAGTTCACTGGTTTGCTAGTATGATCAATGAATCGGCTCAGACTCAGGGTTGAATACCACAAGTAGTGAAATAATGAGAATGCAGTGAAATGATATAGCTGAAAGGGGATAAAAGGTAGAGGATGAGATGTGGAAACTTTGAGAGGGAAATAATGAGAATGATGATCAAATGTAAAGAGAAAGATGCCCATAACAAAAATAACAAATTAAAAAAAATAATGTCAATACTAAATAAAAGAAACTAACTAAATAAAAAAATGATGGAAGAGTCGTAAAAGTTAGTAGTATATATGAAATGCACAATAAAAAAATTAGGAATACAGGATAAAAAATTTAGTGGCATTATAATTAATAGTTCAAATTTTAGAGCAAATTTGTATATATAATACATGAGGAATAATACCAGAAAAATGTTATTTAGCAATGGAAAATCCGTCATTAAATGGCTATTTTCCGTCACTAAAATAAGGATCGCTAATATTTTCCTTCGTCAAATGGAAATTTTCTGATTGAATAGCCATTTAACGATGATTTTTCCGTCGCTAAATGACATTTTTCTGGTAGTGGAAGCTCATCCCTTTTTTCTATGACCTACTGAAGATAATTATGTTCAAGACATTATCGAGTATTAAATGAGGATATCTCTCCTAATGAGAATTCAAACCTTCGTTCCCTATGTTGTGAGAGGCTAAACACTTTTGCTATATTTTACCCTAGTAGTTTGTTCTTGTTGATTAATATCATGGAAAGTGTGATGGGCTATATGGAGCAAATTAACTAGAGATATTAGAGTCAAGTTTTCTAATTCAGAAAAAGAGGGATGAGAAATAATATATTTTAATTAATTAAGTAGGATCACTTAAAAAACAATTTGAGAAAGTTATAATAAATTTAACTGTTTTTCTTAACCTTGATGAGCTAACTATTGGTAACAGAAGGCAGTAACAAAAGAAAGTAACCGTTTGATATCAATAAAAAAATATGTTAATTTTTGTTATCAAAAAATCATAAAAAAAAAATTTCTTTTGATACAAGTGGAGCAATTGAAATATTTATTTATTTATTGAGTGGGAATTGACAGATGTTTCTACTTGGGCAATTTCTCATTTTCCAAAAGGGCCAGCCAAGTAATGAAGGCATTCAGATATGGGCCTCTTTAAAATTTAGTGGGCCTAAGAAAAAGCTAATGCTAGCTCAACCCAGATCAGTATAAGCCTGGAGCTACCTACAATAATAGTTTTTTGTGCATTTTCCAAGCAAAAATTGACAAACTGTCTTTTGATATATTGAGAAATTAAAATCAAAATCAAAATTAAAAAAGAAAATCCAGATAATAGAAAAATATAACAATAGGCTGCATTATTTTTCAACCAAAAAAATTGACAAAACCATTTTTTGCATTAAGGTTGTCTGATGTGCTGTACTACCTTTTATTAAAAAAAAAAAAGCATGTCAATACAATCTTTAATCCTGCATATTTAGACTCATTTGGATTGTGATCTTTCATATCTAAAATCAATAGTTTTGCTTCCTCAATTTTCATTTTATTTAAAACATTGATATATAATTTGTTAAAAGTTTAGATCATTTTCCCTCTTAAAAGACCAAAACCATTTATTTTAAATTTAAGGCTTAAAACCAAAATGAGAGCTAATTTAAGGGATCAAAGATTGCATTAACCCCAAAAAAATGGTATTTGGTATTTGAATTGTCTATTTCATGATTTAATTTAAGTTTAGTTGGTACGAGTGTTATCTTCATTTTGGTATTTTATATTAAAACAATTAAAATGAACAGTCTCCTTGGCAGGAAAAGAATTATATTTTATGGGTTTTCTCTTGTCATATCAAGAAGTTTAAGTTTTAAATCTACTGCAAAATATAAACTATCCAGATTTATGCGTCTTATATATGTGATTCTTCTCAAACTATAATTTGATCCCTTCTAAAACTAACGAAAATAAGGAAGAAATAAAATTTGAAAGAAAATAATCCATCTACCATAGGTCATATAGTAAGATGTTTAAACTTCTCACCATATAAATAAGGAGTAGGAAAGGTTCGAACCTGGAGAGGCATATCATATTTGTAGATCAACCCGACTTAACCATGAAAACAAGTTTCAAGCGACTAACAAGTCCGATCAAGTGATCCACGTAGCTCAAATTGAATACCATTCAAATCTTGCTGGAGCACACTGTAGAACTTACCAGAAGTAGACAATGGATAGGCCCATATAAGCACAAAGCAAAGTCACAAGCACAACAAACCTTTTTGACTTTGCTTGAAATCATCAAATCAAATGAAAACTAATTCCCCAATTTCCAATTTCCATCATCATCATGATCACACAAGAGAGTGTGTATTTGATTAATTAACCAAATCCCTTTAGCTTTTTTCAATCATTCATAATTATTCATTCCCTAGCTAACTAACTAGCTGCCTTCTCCCATACTTTAACCAACTAACTCCACCACCCTCTCCCTCTCTGTACCTACTCATAACTTGCCTTTTCTTCTCTCTCCCTCTCTCCTGTTGGGGCCTTCCACTTGAAGAAAAAGCTTTATAAGATGAATCAAATTCCCATAAAGACATATAACTAAAGTAGGTCACGTCCTTAGCTAGCTGATAGGTTGTTAAGGCCAGAGCCACCCTATTCTCTTTTCTCCCTCTCTTTCCTTCTTCCTGTCATCTTCATAACTTGCTTATATTACAGATTCAACCTCTTCTGATCCTCCAAAGTCGTCAGCTTCTGAAGAATGAGTACAGCGAGGTTTATAAAGTGTGTAACAGTTGGAGATGGAGCTGTAGGGAAGACATGCATGCTTATATCCTACACCAGCAATACGTTTC
>JANTPZ010144471.1:44924-60514 GCA_025593235.1 Vachellia pachyceras | reverse complement strand
AACAGGGGTTCTGGTTATTGGTGAGGTTATGGAATGATTGAGCCAGTGATATTGGGAGAGTCTCTCTTCGAGAGTGCTTAGCTTTACTTCCATAAGACATACACTATGTGGAGGGACTTTATCATTCAATAATTCTATTTCCTGTGCTTGATTCCATCACATGCATTAAAATCGCAGTTCCCAAAAGTGCTCACCAAAAAACTAAAGCTGGATTGTCAATCCATACTAGAGTTCAACAACTTGACACAATGTTTTCACAACACAACACTTGAAAGGAAATTCGAGTTATGCAAGAAGTTTTGTAAAACTCGAGTTATGGTTTCGAAAACTTAAGTGTTAACATAAATTTTTTTTTCAAAGTTAAAACACTTTAAAGTAAACTTGAGTTATAAACAAAAGTTTTGTAAAACTCGAGTGTCGAAAGACTTTCAAGCAAACTCGAGTTACAATAAAATTGTTGATATTAAAATACTAGCTCTCCAAAAACTCGAGTTACATTATTAAGACTCGAATAATATAACACTTGCATTACAACTACAGTTCTGAACAAAAGTTTTCATATTTCTCATTACAATACATTCAGTAGATACTCGAGTCACTCTAAAAGTTTTGTAAAACTCGAGCTATGAACATAAAACTCGAGTATTGCCTTTTTCTAACAGTATTTCAGTCTGACACCAGACATTACTTTTCGTCAAATCTTTCCCTTTTCGTGTTTTGTTGATTTAAATCCTAACTGCCATCATAAATGCCTTATATTTTGACTTGTTAACAAGGAATGTACACATCAGATTATATCTCCGGCATGGCCACAACGTTCATATTCGTAGAACTTCACCTTTGGACATCACATAAGACGTTGGAGATTGCAGTTTGAGTAGCTAAAACTTTGCTCTTCCTAATGGATAATTAATGTCATTCACCTATAAATATGAGAGCATTCAAGGTGGATCATGGAACACACAAACACACCACGCTTTCTGCATTTACTTCGTTCACTTACCTCTCTGTCATAATTTCATTTTGTCATTAGTGCTTCAGTGATTATCTATTCACTTTTTAGAGGGTATATTTGATCTTCCAAACTTGTTTAGTGAGAAGCTCAAGATTTAGGAATCTTGAGTAAGTTTGGCTGAGATGAAAAACAGATTACATGTGTCTCTATTTCAGTGCAATTTATGAGGGGGATTCACATTGTAAAGGTTTGAAGGGCTTATTATTGCTGTAAGTGGATTCCAAAATCTCATAAGAGCTTTGAGGACTGAACGTATGTTAGATGACTGAACTAGGATAAATTACCGTATTCATCTTCCTTGCTCAGCTCTTCTCTCTTGGTAACTTTGTTGATTTAATTTCTGTCTTGGTGATAAAGTTTTTTTTAAAGTGACAAATTCACTCCCTCTTAGTTAAATCCTATTCTAACAGTTTTCACATTAATATTGAAAACAATCATATTATTGACATATTTTAAAAAGTGTGGCTGTTAAGAAAAAGAATATGGTATTCACCTAAGTTTTGATGTTGAACCTCTAAAACATGTAACTAATAACTTTAACTCATCCTAAGTATCTCATAGAATCTCCGAATCAAACCTTAGGTGCATATGATCGCAAGAATCATATTTTTTCTCCAGAGTGAAATGATAAAGTGATCGCTAATGTCATCACAACTAATCACAAAACGGAAACATGATAAAACAAATGAAATGAGACTTGTATCGTCTAATATAATGAATGCCTTTGTATATGCCATCGCGAAAAATCGTTTGCCAAGAATTTGGTACCTATCTTTTGAAGTTTGATGATTCACATCCAAATGATAATGATGAATGTAAATATTACCCGTTGGAATATGGGCATAATCTACCTTTAATGGATTAGACGACCCAACTTCCGTATGTTGGAGCTATTTTATAAATACCCATATATGTGGGAAATAAATCGTAATTTTCTCAAAAAGATATTAAGTTTAAACCATACGTGGGAACGGCTTGAGAAAGGAGCAATTATTGATTTTTGAATTAATTTATGATTATTAAATGGAAGGATTTTCCCCTCAACAGAACACACGTATAGAAAGAGAAACCGATTAAGAAACTCTCTCCCTCTCTCTAGAAACTCTCTCCTCTTCTTTTTCTGTGCATTTGCCATGTATAGATTAAGGATCCAAACCCTGTTATCCTTAAGGCGTGTGGGTATCTGGAGATTTATAATTAGAATCTACATGTACGTCTGAATATTTCATTACCTTTATAATAGACCCATTTACGAGAAAAATGGAATCACCCTCAATCGGGCATAATTTTCGTATATTTAATAACATTCAAATATAATTACATAATCAATTCATGATTAACCACTTATATATGGAAACTGTCAACTGAAGGAAAACATTTTAATTGTTGGTGATAGCGATGGAAGGAAACAATATTACAAAACTTAGTAGTATTATGTATTTAATATTAGGATGAATTATTTAATCTTATGCAACTGGATTCATTTATAGTTAAAAGTTGATGATGGATTGTGTAATAGCCATAGGTCATTTCTGTAATGGATTCGGTTTCCTATTCAATTTTTTTTTTGTCTTGATTATATTTTTAACACTTTAATTTATGTGTGTTGTTTCAATTGCCCATGTAAGGATAGTGCATATGCATGATCTTCAATATATTTTTTTTGCCAAACATGATCTTGAATATTTACTATTTAGTATGTTTGTCTTTCTCTAAAAGATCATATACTAAAAAAAAGTTATACTTAAGTGAACATAATGACTTTTAGTGTATATTAGAAGCATGCTTTTACAATTCAATGATGATTAAAAAATATTATTAAATTTTAAAATTTATATTAAAGAATAAAAATTTAAGAATAGTTTTATTGCATAATCATTGTTTAAATTTGTTGTTTGAGAATTTTCCATTAAATAAAATCAACGGTGTTAAGAATAAATAACTAAAATTATACATTTTAAATCTAAAAAATTAGATTAAAACTCAATGTAAATTTTTAAGAACTAAGCATGCACTTTAGTCCTTAAATTTTTTTATGATCTATTTAGTTTGCATGGAAACAGAGACAAGAGATTTTAATAAGTTTGATTTTATTTTAAGAAATGGAGAAGTGGAACTGAAACCTTATTATTCATTATAGTTTATCATATCTGCCAAAAATTACATCTTTTTATAATCAAAAGACGGAAAAAAAATTATTACAACTTGCACGAGATTTCTTCAACGAAATCTCATAATAAAAGAGCAAATTTTCCTCATCTCCAGTGACTAGGACGAGCAATAATTCTAAAAAAAAAGAATAATAATAATTTAATAATTATTCAATATGGAGACAAAGAGGCCTCAATGTTCAGTTTTTCGTGTCCATCCCAAGTGTGTTCTTCACTGTGTCCACAGCACCCTGAGCCATGTTCTTCACTTGCTCCGTCGTCTGCATCATCATCATATTTAATTAATTATTCTTCAAAAATTAGTTTACTAAATAATGGTTGATTACCTATTTAATTTCTGTTGAACTTATATATATTTCTATATTAAAATGTTCTTTATTTTCAAAATCAGTAACACCATGTCTTCAATTTTACAAAATTTCCATACCTCTAATTTTTTCTTATACTTAAATTATAATGACATTACATAATTTTTTTAGTTTTTAACTATACACAATATTTTCTGAGAAATAGAAGGGATATCTCCTTAGTTAATTTTAAAGGAATGTTTGAATTTGTTTTTTTCTTCCAAAAACGAAGACAAAACAGAGGAGTTCTTTGTGTAAATTTAAAAAAAGGGCTTATAGGAGTTAATGTAATATAATTTACTCCCGTGTTTTTGGTTTTAGGGATGGTCTATAAGTATTTAAAATACAAGATAAATCTGAATTATTACAACAAAAGTTTATATAAAAATACCAAGTAATATACTCAAATCAATTCCGTGCGTTAGTTTATTAATATAATTTATGAAAGCACTATTTACTTATATGGTCCTAGTTATGAGCCACTTCCAGTATATTTCACATAAATCAAGGAGAATATTAAACCGTATTAATTTTATCTTAAAATTCAATAACTTTTCAACTTTATCCATATTTAATATCAACTATAATATATGAAAGTAAAGTCAATACATAATAAATGAAGGGTGAATTTGCATATTAACACGAAAATTTAATAACGTGACTTATAAATACGACTAAATAAAATCTTATCTCCATCCCATAATATAGAACATATAATTTATGAGTAATATGACGTTATGTATGTATGTATGTATGTATGTATGTATGTATGTATGTATGTATGTATGTATGTATGTATGTATGTATGTATGTATGTATGTATGTATGTAACACAGTTTTATAATGAATTAACCTGTTGGATCAAGCCAGCAGCTTCCTCCTTGTGTTGCTGAGCTTGGCCTCCAGATGAGTGTGCAGCATCACAAGCCTTGTCCATGGCCTTACTTGCCGTATTCTTTGCGGCACTTGCTGATTGGCTTGCAAATTTGGCACTTTGGTCAGCCTTCGCCTGATTAACCAAACCAAACCACAAATTAATTAATTAACTATTATATATATTGGTTAATTAAGCTAATTTAATAAGTGCAGCTATATGGCCTTTGTTATTTTATGAAAACATAAAGCTTAGATGTGTATGTGCATATTTCCATTTCGATAAAAGTTAAAGGAAAGCATATATAGCTTGGTGTTACTAAAATGAGATCAAGAGATATTATATATTCATAACCTTTTCAAAATGAAAAAAAGGAAAACGGAAAAAAAAGTTAATCCTGTGGTTTTTAATGTATGACCTAACTGGGAATTGATCTTTGTCATGAACGCAATACCTATTTCGATTGTTTGTCAATTTTTTCTGAAATTATTTTTATTGATGATTTCTCAACAATAATCAAGTAAAATGGGATGGAGGGAATCGAGGAAGATAATTAGGGTATTTTAAAAAATGATATATTAATTTAACTAACAAATATTAATTTGATCAACCGGGTATATAGATGCTATGAGAATCAAAGGAAGTATTATCAATGAAATCACCTGAGATTGGCCAGCATTGAAGCTTGCTCCTGACATAGTTTATATGTTTAGACTTCGAAAAGAAGAGATAATAGAGATTAGCTTGGTGTTGTGAATCTTCTTAGAGATGGGGTGTGTCTATTTATATATAAAACTCTTGAGAGTTGAAGTGGAGAAACATGTGGTTGGAAAAGGAAGGAGCCTGTTTTTCGCCATTGTTGTGGGCAATTATTTCTGCTCTTTGAAAAGGCCATTGGATGGCATAATTAGTTAATAGTTGGGAGAGAAAGTGAATTCAACCTCTAATATGAGAGAATTATGGATCACCATAAGTATAATGATTTTTATGAAAAAAACACATTAAAATCTTCTTTTATCAATATTTAAGCAAGATTCTTGGTATTAAATTAAAATAAATTTGTATAAATATTTGAGTAACAAATTTTGTTTTTGGTCAACAGGGTAACAAATTTTTGAATGAAATAAATTGTTTACATTTTCTTCATGAACAAATTGTCATTTATTTTTATTTTAAATTTATTTATTTATTTTTGTTAATCTTAGAAGAAAATGTCAATTGACTTTTATATTAAGGACTGAACATATGAACATATATAGTGATTATGTTACATGAAGAGAGATTTTAACAAATTTCATTTTCTTTAGAAAAATTAGAGAATTTTTGTTCAACTCCGGTCTTAACCCAAGTTTGTACATGCTTCTATGAGCTTTGGCCTTCATATCTTGTAGTCATTCACTACAAAGAAAAAAAAAAGCATATTTTAGTAATTGTTAATTTGATGTATTTACAACGGTTTTTACCCCTACTAACATTAGAAGTTGCTAGTTATACCGCTACTAATTAAGCATGACAAATGATTTTGTAGAGGTTATTCATCATCGTTACACACGTATTCAAACCAGCTACTGAGTTTATGACACTTAGGGAACACCACGGCAAAAAGGTTGAACATAAGAGCAATTCCAAGGAAGATTTTGTAACAGTTTAAAATTGCTACCAATTAACAGGGGAAGTTTACAAGGCCATTTTGGATTCTAGGTTTGATGTTTGCAACAATTAGGCAAGTGCTATAACTAATTCTTAAAGGGAAAAACAAAGTTTTTTCAGATTTCAACAAAATCTATAGCTTTTACTGTGCTTGTTTTGGGAACTTCGCTCCCAAAACGGAGCATGCAAGTCGAGAGAAACCATCTCAAAATTCGTAAAATCTACCTCGAAATCTAGAAAAATATGTTGAAATCCATAAAATCATTTAGAAATTCGTAAACACCTTTCTCCCAACGGAACTCCTTCCCCCAACGGAGATCCCAAAAACACACACTAACGGCTACTAAATGTTAGAGGTAAAATTTGAAAGGAGTAGGAAATGAAATTTAAATTTTTGGCACCCCTTTTAATAGCAATTGGTGAACTACTACAAATGTTATTCAAATTTTTGAAAATGAATTTCTAGCCAACAATCATTTTTTTAGCAGTTCAAAAACCGGTACATAGTGACATAAATTTTTAAAATAATTTGTGGGTTTTTCTTAAAATGTTAGATTTTAATTACATATATTTGAAATTTTTATTCGATTAAGTTTAATTGATGAAGGATGTATTGGTTGTTAATTTTGCAATATTAACGTAGAAATTATAATATTACTTAGATATTTTTATGTTTTGAATTAGGAGAGAAATATTGGTGATGAAATGATAGATAGAGGATGATATATATTAGATGTCCAATAAACCTGCAATCAAAAAAGAAAAATAATATCAGTATGACAAAACAACACTACAAAATAAATAAGAAATACTTTAGATATTTATTAAATGTTAAAAAACATGAATGTAAGATTAGATGATGAAAATCGTACAAAAAAAAGGAATAATAAGGATATTTATAAACTATTTGACAGAAATTAACAGCGGTTTAAGTAACGATATTTGTAGTACTGTGCTTTGACATCATTTTTTTACAGCTACTGATGTGAATCATAATTAAAAATATAACTTTCAAATTATTTTCAAAAGTTACGTGTATGTATTATGTGGATAGTTGACAATGACAATGTCATTCATCATTACCATTCTTGATAACAAGTAAATTGTCATCTTCTTTTGGGAAGAAGTTTCCAAAATAATTTGGTTGAAAGGGGCCCACCTCATAGGTTATATCCTCATCATCACCCATGTTATAAAGGTCTCTCGGCTCTAGATGATATCGATACTCAAATCTTTACATTTCTAATCCTCCACTTGATAATTTCATTAATTTGAGCTGTGCTTTTCACCGCCACATCTTAAGGCCTTTCATTTATTTACTTGATTATTATATTACTTAGATATATCAAATTTCAGTGTCTTAGAGATTGATCAACTCAAGCAGTGACTGATCAACTTAAGCTATGATGCTCTACATATTAGAACAACACTTCAGTAATTTTAAATATGGTATATCCTATCTCATCCAAAGTTGTTCCAATCATTTTCTAAGTGTGTCAAAGTTATTATGACATATAAGAACATAAATTACATTAAATGCGAGTTCATTAGGAAGAGAAAACCATTAACGAGAAGATAAACGTCTAAAGACTTGTTATCTAGTTTCAACTATAAATACTGAGAATGCATTTTGCTAGAACACATTTTATCTATAGTGCATTTTGGTAGAATTTATTTATGTTTGGATAAACTTTGAATTCATAGTGTATTTATTCTGGCACAAAGGAATATTTTTACTCAGAATGTATTTTGAAAGAATGAATTACCAAACACTAAAGTTTACAAACTAATGAACTTTTGGGTCCAAAATGGATTTTAATCCTAAAAAGTTGTTATCAAACACGGGCATAGGTGCATTAAAGGCGGAACAATTACCCACAACTAAGATTTTGTGCCGAAACTTCGATTCATTAACTTATGCATGTAAAGCTATGTTGCTTTCAGTGCATGCATTTTAGTGTTAAATATAATCTATTTTTGTGAGAGTTATTTGTAATAATTTATTCTCTTCAAGAGTTACTTAAGATAGAATGTTACCTCACAATTGGTAAGGGAGAGTTATGACAAACAAGCATAATCAGTGAGATGTTGTGGACTTGTAGTTCTTAAGTATCCTAGTAAACTTGAGGGAGTTAAAATGAATTAACTTTGGAGTTTGTTGATGGGACTGGGTTTACGCATTTTATGCTTTATGCTCAGGCTAATATTTAAAATTCCTTAAAGATGGACTGTAGTTGGTGATTGTTTTGGAATTTATATTGATGAAAATGTTAAATTTAAAGACTATATATTTGGCTAGTCAAAAACAAATGGCTTGCCTCACTACTGACATTTTGGACTTCCATTCAAAGAGTAAATTACATGCGTATTACAGCCCATTTTATAGATGATACATGGACTTTGAAGAAGAGTATATTGAATTTCATTTCTATTTCCGGTCATAAGGGAAGGGATATTGAAATGGAATTGAGAAATGTTTAATTGAATGGGTACTCGAAAGATGGTTGACAATTACATTGGACAATGCTGGTTCTAATTATGTGGTGGTTGGATATTTGGGAGAGAAAATTATAAATTGGGGCTATTCAATTATGAAATGACAATTTTTGTACATGAGATGTGCTGCACACATAGTCAGCTTAATTGTCATTCACTACCAGAAAAATACAATTTAGCGACTGAAAAATCCATCGCTAAATGGTTAATAGAAAATTTTTATTTAACGACAAAAAATATTAGCGACCATCATTTTAACGACAGAAAATAGCTATTTAACGCGGATTTTCCATCACTAAATGGCATTTTTTGGTAGTGATTGAAGGTTGAAAGAAATAGGGCCTTGTGTGAAAAAACATAGAGGCCATTCATTTTATCAGGCAAATCACCTCTTAGTATGAGAAATTTAAAGAGTTGTGAGGATGAAAAAACTGAGAGTAAGATATGTAGGAGACTGCTAAAAAATTTGAGAAAACCTTTCAAAGTTACGAGCTTAAAGATTTTGATTTTGAAGTTGAAGAAGATGTGCCTGAATATGAAGATTGGAAGAATATTAGGAGGTTAACCATGATACTGGGTCATTTTTATGATCTCACTTTGCATATTTTTAGCTTTATATTTGTGACATCCAACTGTTTTTCCATGAAATTTACAAGCTATATCTTATTTTGGATGAGTGGAGGAAAAGTGATGTCACTGAGTTAGCAAATATAACAAATAAAATGAAAGAGAAGTTTGATAAGTATTGGGAGATTCTATGAAGATGAATAAACTTCTTCATGCTGTAGCTGTTTTTATCCTCAATATAAATTAAATTGGGTGAAATTTGCTCTATCCAAAATGTATACTGGTGTAGTTGGTGAAAAAATTGGGAATACACATTAGGCACGTTTGCACCGCCTTCAACCCACTTCACTGTGGCCAAACACTTCAGCGACGATGCCCCATGGAGTCTGAACCCCGGGGGCAGTTTGTTAGTTTGTTACCCTGGAAGTGATTTTATCATATGAAAATGGAGATGACATTTAAAAATATGTTTGTTATATTGATCTCTTGTCATTTTGAAGTAAAATTTAATACTCAAATTATCCAAAATTGGCATTGTCTCAAGATCGATCTCTAAGAAGCTTAAATGTCTCTATCCAATCCGTTAGCAAATTAATTCAACAATTTAGGGGGTGCAACTGATTCTGTATGTATATTCTAAATGAACTGCATTATCTACCTATTGTTTATTTTGATTACCTTATCAATTAAATTGGCACTCACTAAGATAGCAACAAAGAAACGAATTTAATATCAAGAATGCTTCCTAGGGGTTTATGACTTTGCCTTTATTGCCTTTCCCATGATATGAGTTTATTCGTATCTCTTAACAAAAATAACTCACACTGATTCAACAAGGAGATCAAACACACGTTACCTAGCTACTTCCAAAAATAACGTTGATCGACATTACTCATGAACTATTCACTATCAATCAACCAAAATCTCAAACAAGCTAATGAATGAAATAATAGCTACTTTAAATCGAGAAGTTTATCATCTGTGTGTGAATCCAATCAAACCACATGAAAGAACATGGAGATAACAGGTCTGAGTCCACATTAAATCTGTTCAATACGGCATCTATTCAGAAATTAAATCCAAAAAGAGCAGCTAAGTGAGAATGAGAAACTCCCTGTCAAACAAGTTCTGGCTCGGTCATAACTCCCAGGATAGCAAGAGCATCAACCAGCCATGGAGATACGAACAACAGCAGCGACGGTGGCCCTGTCGTTCTCATCCATCATGCGATCAGTATGAAGACAAAGAGGCGGGAGACGATGGTGACGCACAACGGTGAAGATCTGGAGCCGTCACATCAAGGCATGGATAGCTAGAATATCATCTAGAGAGAGAGTGGTCTTCAGACAAAACGAAAATAACGGGCTGAAATCTTCTATTCTTTTCTGTTGATTTGAGTACGAGAGTGGAGTGAAGAGATTGGAGATGGGAGACTGAGTAGAGATAACGATGGACTTGCACGAGATCACGTGCTGGAAGAGGCCGAGGTGAGAGGCTGTGATGACGAGATGAAGAGGAACAGTGCGAACACCCAGCTCCTCCCTGTATCAACATCTTGCTGGGCGAAGGGGTTGGATTGAGGTGAGTGTAGGTTCTTCCGTATGGGTGGAGAGGTCAAGCGAAGTCCACTGATCAGTGACTACTGTACAAAATCAGAGGATTACCCCGTGAGCCTGCAGCTCTCTGATCTGAGATCGTGGCAATCGAAATGTGGAATGAATGAAACAGAGATGAAGGTGTAGAGTGGATGAGACGGCAGGGGAGAAGACTGGATGTGGGTGAAGTTATGATGTCAGAGGAGTAGTGAACTGAGTTGATAGAGTTGCAAAATATCTCTGCTCTCTGCGAGGTGTTGCCAGAGGATGGATTAAGCTCCAAAAATCTATGATGCCTGGGGTGATGTGTCTTCGAGTGGTGGATGTCCACTTGATAAAGTGATTAACTCTTGGATAAAAGGATGCTCTCCGTTGGCCTCTGACTAACTATCTTGCTGTCAGCTATTCATTAGTTCAATTCTAACGAAATTAGTTACATTACATCCGTTTCCTTTCCTTGTTGGCTGATCCGTTTAGTTGAGGCTTCAACTAATTGTTTCCTCATCAACCCAACACACATTGTTTTCATTATGTCTTGCATTTTAGCAAAATCTGATGCAATCATGTATATTTAAAACAATAGATGTTTTTAGGAAATTTAAGGAGTAATTCAAGGGATGATAAAAATATCTCAAGGTTGGCAACTAATTTCTTTAATCATTCATTAACACAATTAACCTCTAATTAGTGAATTTTATATTCAAATAAGATATCAAGAGGATGATATTGTATACAATTAATCCTTGTAAAATAATGGTTCATCATATATAAATAGAAATAAAATCTATTTTTGACAAAATACTCTTTCAAATTTAAAAAATTAAAATCTTCCTAGAATTTTGACAAAAAAAAAAAGAGAGAGCAACCAATATGTTGAAATTACAAATCCAAACTATTTTATGGAAGTCTTTTCCATCAATTTTAATCTAAATAAATGGTTTGGGTCCACAAGGGATAGCATTGAGGAGGAAAAGAGAAGTTGGTCAAGGTGTAAATTCAGCTGGAAGTTTTCATGAGGAGTAACGTTGTTCTGTAAGGTTTACAATAACAATATTACCCTTACCCTATAAGTTTTAAAAGGTAACATTACTCTATTTTTAAAGTTTTCAACGCAACCTTTCTCCTTCTAAAAAAATTTTGAGAAGACTTTGTTGTTGAAGAAAAATTTTCTAAACAAATTGCACGTTAATGCAAGGCTATAAAGCAATATATATTGCTCACTCGGTTCCGCTTTACTGGAGACACGCGTAGATAAATTGCAATATTAGTCTTTAAAATATCATTTATGGGGAGGAAGAATAATGAATGTGATAAATGAACGTATTCGAATTGTTACGATGAATTAGATAAACCCTAAATACAACAACAAAATATGATCCTATTAAGTGAAATTGGCTACATGGATACAACGATATCACTATGCTCTATCATAAACCATATCTTTGGATAGATTATTGATAAAAAAAATCTCTCTTTATAGCCCTATTGAGAATGGACTTCGATCTTCCTCTGCCCCTTCTCATATGGCTCCACACAGTTTAGTCCACCCTCCTTACTGGTGTCTCTAATTACCTTCTTTGCATATGCTCAAACCACCTCAAATGATTACCTACTATTTTCTCTTCAATTGGTACTGTAACAACTTGTCCACGAATTTCATCATTATTAATATACATTCATATATGACTGCACATCCATCTCAGCATCCTTATCTCAGAAACCCCACTCTATGCTCATGTTGTAACCATCCGATAAAACTTTCCTTTTACTGTATTAGGCACTTTTCAATTACAGATAACTCTAGTAGCTTGTCTACATTTACACCATCCAGCTTGAATTCTATGATTAACATTACCATCAAATTCACCATCGTATGTATAATTGATCCCAAGTATCTAAAGTTTTTCATTTGTGGAATGATTTAATCCCCAATGTTACCTCCAAATCACTTGAACCCATCTCTTATTAAAATTGCAATGCATGTGTTATGTCTTGTTCATACTCAAACAAAAGCCATTTGATTCCAAAGCTCTTATACAAATCTCAAGTTTAAAGTTAATCTCTTCCTTTGATTCGATCAAAAAAACTATATCATCATCAAATATCATGCATTTAGGATCTCTTTTCGAATATGCCCAATTAGAACGTCTAGCACTGGATTAAACAAATAAGGGCTCAAAGATTATCCCTAATATAGGTAAGTTATTATTATAAAGTCCTTTATCTCATTTTCAAATGTTCTAACAATGGTTGTTAGCCCTCATACATATCCTGAATAACTTTAGTATAAGACACGTGCATCCATTTTTCTCAAAGTTTTCCAAAGAACATTCCCAGGCACACGGTCATAAGTTTTTTCTAAATCAATGAAAATTATATGCAAATCTCTTCCTTTGCTATGATACTTTTCCACTAACCCCTGAGCAAATAAATCGCTTCTGTTATGAATATTCTTGGCATGAACCTAAATTGATTCTCAAAAATACCAATCTCCAATCTCAACCTATGCTACCTTTTTTCCACAATTTCATTGCATGGCTTCAAATAGATAAACCCTAACTGTTTATGAAAGAAGCCTCACCTTAATACCAAAGACTTAACTTATATTAAGTTATTAATTAGAGTATAATCAATATTTAGTAACTTACTCCAATCTATCAGGAGTATAGAGTTCTTGCTTTCGCTGCGCAGCTCTGATTCATTATATTTTAAAGTTACCAACATACGCAGTAAGACATGTCTTGCAAAATGAGCCCTATTGATGGCAATATACAGCAGTCAACACATAAATAGAAGAGGCGATATAGAGATATGCAGGAATATCTTGTAGCCTCATAACTTCCTGACTATTCAGCACGATAACTATCACTTGAAAAGTGTTAAATTGATAGAATGAGACAAAAGTCCCAATAACCAACATTTCTACTTAAAAGGCATACGAGCGAGTGTTGGTGATAGATGAAGAATTAATTGCACGTGAAAGACAATTTCACAAGTAATACCAATATTTTCAAATAGTTCATAATTATCACATAATCCATGTATATCATTATCAAGATACTTATCATTACCATGATAATCAATATCCACATGGCACATTTGCTTATCAATTTATAATAATATTGATTGCAAGCTACTATCATGAAATTGTACAGAAACTCAATATACAGATCTTTATTATCACTCTTTCTGTTTTCCCCTTATTCCTCCCTAACCTTATATCACATAATCCATGTATATCATTATCAAGATACTTATCATTACCATGATAATCAATATCCACATGGCACATTTGCTTATCAATTTATAATAATATTGATTGCAAGCTACTATCATGAAATTGTACAGAAACTCAATATACAGATCTTTATTATCACTCTTTCTGTTTTCCCCTTATTCCTCCCTAACCTTATATCACATAATCCATGTATATCATTATCAAGATACTTATCATTACCATGATAATCAATATCCACATGGCACATTTGCTTATCAATTTATAATAATATTGATTGCAAGCTACTATCATGAAATTGTACAGAAACTCAATATACAGATCTTTATTATCACTCTTTCTGTTTTCCCCTTATTCCTCCCTAACCTTATATCACATAATCCATGTATATCATTATCAAGATACTTATCATTACCATGATAATCAATATCCACATGGCACATTTGCTTATCAATTTATAATAATATCGATTGCAAGCTACTATCACGAAATTGTACAGAAACTCAATATACAGATCTTTATTATCACTCTTTCTGTTTTCCCCTTATTCCTCCCTAACCTTATTTCCTCTGACTGAACCCATGTGCTAGTATTGTCCTACGTAATTGGTAATACAATTTAACGAGCTCACCGGTAAGTGATGTGGACTGGCCAAGTACCACAGAGCACAAGACCGGACCATGGGTTCCCCTTTTCACGTCGCAAGGGTGTCATAAGCCCTCATCGCCATATGTCACGGGCTTAGTGATTTACTTGATGAAGCACTGTGCGACCTAGTAAAGATTGCTCAAACCCTCGCTCAAAACTTTGCTAGTAAGCCTACAAGTCTAAGACTTAGCTCGTGAGAACTAAGGAAAGACTTAGAGAACTTGAGAGAGATGGAACTTGGGAGAATGCTTGTGTATTGCTCACAATTGCTTGATGGTTACAAATGAGGAGGGGTGAGGTATTTATAGGCAAACTCCCACCTCCTTACTATTTCCACCTCCTTACTATTTCCACCTCCTTAATGGACGGTGGAGATCGATTCAATCCGACGGTCATTATCGACCTTCTAGAATCCTCTCCTAAAATATCTAGATATTTATGCTAGATATTTACACATGTGAAAAATGTGAGGAGAACTCTAGAATACCCTAGTATGTACAAGTGTTCCAAGAAAAATCTAGAGAATTCTAGGGTTCTCCAAAATAGACCGTGACATCCTCCCCCACCTATCCTGGTGATGTCCTCGTTGCCTTTGTTGCCTCATAGGCTTCGATCTGGTCCCGGAATTGCCACAAATGTGAAATGGGCTCCCAGCTTGCTTCACTTTCGGGAAGTCCCTTCCATTTGACAAGAAGTTCGTGAATTGGAGGATTATTGGATCGACGTACCTTCGGTCAGCAAGTATCTCTTCAACTTGCTTATCATGTTGAAATTTTATGCTCATTGGTGCACGCCGTGAGATGCCTCTGTCCGGATCCAAGGGATCACCATGATAAGGCTTGAGTAAACTTACATGGAAGACGGGGTGATACTTGATCCCGGCAGGCAGCTCAACCTTATAGGCTTGGGTCCCAACCTTCTTGAGAATGGGGAAAGGTCCTTCATATCTTCGGAGGAGACCCCTATGCCTTCCTTCCAACCTCGCATGGGAG
>JANTPZ010144471.1:0-44904 GCA_025593235.1 Vachellia pachyceras | reverse complement strand
GGGAGAATGCTTGTGTATTGCTCACAATTGCTTGATGGTTACAAATGAGGAGGGGTGAGGTATTTATAGGCAAACTCCCACCTCCTTACTATTTCCACTTCCTTAATGGACGGTGGAGATCGATTCAATCCGACGGTCATTATCGACCTTCTAGAATCCTCTCCTAAAATATCTAGATATTTATGCTAGATATTTACACATGTGAAAAATGTGAGGAGAACTCTAGAATACCCTAGTATGTACAAGTGTTCCAAGAGAAATCTAGAGAATTCTAGGGTTCTCCAAAATAGACCGTGACACATAGCATAGGATCACCCGGTAATCAGACTCGGAATGTCCTTTAATGATAGGCAAATGATCTTCTAGTAATCAGACTCAAAAGTCCTCTAACCTTATTTCCTCTTGGGCATGCCGAATATTCACCCCTTATACTCCTTGAATAACCTCCCATTAATAACCACATCCTCCTCTCCCAATGTTACAATTATCTTTTTATAATATTTAAGCAAAGTACATCCACAATTTATCATCAACATATACATGTATAAATAGCACTGTCTCTTGTTGGAAACCCAACAATTCAGCTCTTTGAACAGCCCGTCTGCCTCTAGGAATAAATGATGCCTTGAACTTATATGCCAACTTATCCCAAGTAGTGATGGAATTAGGTGACAAAGCTGTAAGCCAAGCTCTTGCCTTCTTATCTAGAGATAAAGGAAAAAGTCTCAACCTTAATGCATCAGAAGTCACACCTTGCTGCTTGAAGTTATCACATACTTGCACAAAATGAGTTAAATGCTTAGTAGGATCTTCATTTGATTTCCTAAAAAGGGCTAATCATTTGAAGCATTTGAAGCATAACCGGCTTCATCTCAAAGCTTCTAGCAGTAATAGCCGAAAATTGGATATTGAATTGGTAAGTAGTATCATCATGCTCCAGATACTCATCCAATGTGCGATCCGCATTATCATCATTAAGATATGCCATGTTGTGGTATTGATTTGGATGTGGAAGGATAGGATGCTCTGGCTCAAGAACATGCCTCTGTCCTTGAAGTTGCAAGATCGGATGTTATTGAATAAAAGGGCCCTAAGGAATAGGACCAGGTACCGTGTCAAAATCCTTTGACAAATAATCTTCAACTATCCCGTCAACAACCACTTCCAAATTAGTTTGCATAAGGCACCAAGGTACCTACTATTAGATATGATTAGTTTTGATGATGTCAAATATAAAAGAGCAAAAAGTTTTTATAATGCATAATGATTTACAGCTATATTTGTGCATTCTTTTTAATTGAAAGATGATGTGGTTAAATAACTCAATTTGAATGTTAAAATGTTTCAAATATATGTTATGTTATCAAAAATTGAGTTACCATTCATTTAAGCTTTATTTGAATGGTCAAACTATTTCTTGAAGATAAAAATTGAGTTTAACGAGTTTCTGGAGCTTCCAGAAGCAAATCTTGAGTCAAAACTTTACAGGATTTGGAATCTGGTTTGATGTTTGTGAAAATGTGTTGAAATTGTCAGAAGAATTTTGAAACTCGAGTCCTAGATTTACAAACTCAAGTTCTATAACTATTTTTCAAAACCAGATATTGAAACTGGAAGTTTTGAAAAGAAGTTCTGTGAACAAGTTCAAGAACTCGAGTCCTAAGTTTTCAAAACTTGAAGTTCTATAACGTGCAAACAAAACTGGAAGTCAAAACTTGAGGTTCCAACTTCAAGTCTTCTCATCACGTTATAGAACTTGAGTTTTAGGGTTTTTAGAACTCGAGTTCCACATCTGTGCCACAAAACTTGAAGTCAAAACTTGAGGTTTCAGTTTTGAGTTTTAACATCACATTACAAAACTCGAGTTCCAGGTTTTTCAGAACTTGAGTTCCATAACTGACTCTCAAAACTTGATTTCAAGACTGGAAGTTTTCACAGAACTTTAGTTATCTGTTTTTCAAAACTCAAGTTCCATGCCTTCCAAGATTTCATCAGTTCAAAAACTTGATTCTCAAACTTGATTCCTCACTGAAAGTTTTCCAAAACTCGAGTTCATGAGATTCAGAACTCGAGTCTTGAGGACATTTTCAACTGAACAGTTTTTCACATGTTTTAGAACTCGAGTCCTCATTTCCATAACTTGATATCAAAAATTGAAAGTTTTGAAGATTTGATACAAACATATCAGTGTCTAATGATATAAAAGAAATTGAAAAGATAATCCATGCTTAAAAGATTAAAAAGAAATTAAGCAGTGTCTAATGGAAGCCGATATCTATACAAACATATTAGATTCACAAGCCCAGAGCCATCCCATCCCAAGAGATTCAAGTAAGTTATGCAGATCTCTTCTTTCTTCGTACGTGTTATAAATTTTCTTTTTAAGGTTTCAAAAGATTAATCCTATTTGAAAATTTTCTCAACGTGTTTACTTTATTTGCTTTGAGATTAGGTTAGAAGGTTCTTTCTTGAAGCTTTACAAGACTAATCATATTCATCATTGCTCAAATTGTTTTAGCATGAGGATGGAGAATCACTACCCAGAATCTTCGCCTATTATTGCTTCGCCGACTTAGGGGTCTGGAGATGGACCATCTTCTCTGCAGGTGCATCATTGGTTTTTCTTTTTCAAAATTTCCTTTGTCTTGTGATTACATTGACCCTTTTATCAGCATTTTTGAAGTATTTCATTTAGTATGGAGAACGTGATTAACGTTATATGCGTAGTCTTGCAAAACAAAATTATTTGGCGTCAAAGAGAGAAGACTTTAACGTGATTAACATGGTTGATGGAGACCCGATTTCATTGGACAAGTAGAGTTATAAAAGAGAAGATACTGCCCAAATAAAATTAAAATAAATTCAAATTAAATCCTAAGAAATAAAATCAAATGTGTGATATTAGATTTGATGCTCTTCAAAAATTTTAGAACTCGAGTCCTTATTTCCATAACTTGATATTAAAGATTTGATACTCCTCATTTTCAATACTTGATATCAAAACTCGAGTCTCAAATGAAAGTTTTCCAAAACTCGAGTTATGTTTATGAAAAACTAGAATTTTTACAACTTGGCTATTAATTCCTATGAGATAGAACTCGAGTCATGAAATCTTACAAACTTGAGTTCCCTTTCTCTGACACAGCTACGTCTAACGTCTACCAGAGCTTTCCGTTTTCATGCTTGAATAATATGAATTTCACCTACCCTCATAAATGTGTCTGTAGCTCTTTCATTGAACAGCATAGGTCATTTGAGGAATGTCTCTGAGCATTAATTAAACCTCTGGCACAACAGTAACGTTCGCATTTACAACATTCGCCATTGTCAGTTAGGCTGTATTAAATATGGCATTAATAGCATACTAATGAATGAGGAAGCTGTGAGTAACAGATTAATCTTCTTCAACAAACGGTTGCTTCCTATCAGAACTCCAATGGCTATTCTTTCTCTCTCAATGAGCAAACATTGTCATAACAGATAAAGTTCGAAAAATGAAGCACAAGAGAATATGTGTAACGAACACTAGCCTCTCTCTAAGGGCTATTCAAACTGTGAGTAATGGCTAATGAATGAAGTCTTGGCTATAAATGAACGTAAAACAGAGAGAAGAGACGAAGAAGACGGAGTCACTAAACGTAAAACAGGGCACATCATTAGGACTATGATAATTTCTTCTCCGAGAGCTTCAATGTTTATTTATCCACTCTTTGAGAAAGTAGTTTATTGATTCATCCAAACTCAATGTATTTATGTGAGAAAATCAAGATTAGAATGTTGAGATTGTTGGTTTGGGTTTGAGTTGAGAAAACAGAGCATGAGGATCTCTGTTATAGCGAAGATTGTGAGGGAGTGTGATTCCCGGTGTAACCTTACATGGGGTAAGGGGGAGTAATTGTAAAGGTTTCTCAAGTACATGCGTTGCAAACTTGAGTGGGTTTCATAAATGCTTGGAAAAGTTTGTGGGGTTCTCAAGTACCGACCATGACAAACTTGAAATGGGATTCACAAGTGTCTGGGATAACATTGTGATTGTAATGGTTTTTCAAGTGCCTAGTTAAACTTGGAAGGTATAGCGGATTGAAAATCTTAGAGGTGCTTTGGGGACTGGACATAAGTCAAAGAGGACCGAGCCAAGATAAATTGTTGTGTGCTTATCATTCTTTTATCTTCGTTAACTTATATTGTTTTTCTCGTATACAATCTGTTTTCATACTCCATTTTTTTATTAACTTGTGATTTGAGTATTTTGACAAATTGAGATTTGAAAAGAAAAATTTTTTAGACACCCAATTCACCCCCTCTTGGGTGACAACCATTTGAACACCTACAAGCAAGAAATTCAATAACCCAATATCAAACTTATCACAACAAAAAAGAAAATGAAAATGCAAAAAGAAAGAAAAAGGAAGAGAAAATTAGTCGTAAACAATAACACAAAAGCACCAACTAACTTAATGACTTATGTTGTAGTCCCCGGCAACGACACCATTAACTTGTTCGCTGTCTAGCTTACCACAAGTGTACTGGTCTCAAGTAGTATAAAAATATCATTCCCATGAAGATTAACATACAAGCAAAATAATCAATGCAATTATGTAATTAATTAGGTTAAGTGAAATCAATTGAGTAATTTATGTCCTAAAGGTTTACAAAATTTAAGAAAAAATGGCAATAAAATGAGAAAGACAAATTGGAATTTTAATTCAAAGATTAGAGATGCCGAGGGTTATTTTTCACCATTGCAATTAATGAGATTTAAATACATACAACTCTATTAGTGATTAAATGACATTACATGCTTGTCTAAGGTTCAAAAAGCAATTGATTAAGCTTTCTCATGTCATAACCAAAATAATACCCTCAATTAACATGCATAATCTCTTGCCACAGTTAAAAGAAAATAATCATTACGTAACAACCTTAATACGACAATGCTAGGTTGGTAACTATATCTTTATGTTACCAACAAACCATCCATTTGATTACTAAACTTCAAGTCTAGCATAATTTTATCTAAGTCCTACAATTAAATTAACTCTCTCAAGCTTAATTTAATTGGATAAATCAATCTAAGTGGTGGCCAATCAATTAGAAGCATTAGGCACTAGATAACATTAACATATAATTATTACTAATAACTAAAGAGAGTATTATCCAATCTCAATCCATGCAATGGTTCAAAATAATCCTACAAAACGTCTTCCTCGTTGTTGAAGCTCACAGCTGAGGGAGAGTTCTCTATTACGATCTCCAGCTTCTATCTCACGTCTCTCTCTCATAGCTGTGACAGAATGCAGATGGAACAAACGAGCTCTCCAGTTGCTGTCTCTATGTTCCAGCTTTTTTGCGCTTTCTCTTCAGTTCCTACCAGCACAGCCAACGCCTCACCAATGTCACGGGCTTAGTAATTTGCTTGATGGAAGCACCGTCGGCCTAGCAAGCTTGGTTCAAACTCAAGCTAGGAACTTGCTAGTAAGCCTTCAAAGACTTAACTTAGTTGTAAGAAATAAGGAAGTCTAGAGAGAGAAACTAGAGAGAGATGTAGAGCTTGGGAGAATGCCTTTAGATTGCTTGAATGCTTGTTAGTTACAAATGGCCCTCTTGAGGGGTATTTATACTACTCCACCTCCTCAATCGACGGTGGAGATCGAATCAATCCAACAGCCTATATTCGCCTTCCAGAAGTCTCCTCCAAAATATCTAGATATTTATGCTAAAATATCTAGATATTATACATGTGTGGAATTGTGTGGAGAATTCTAGAATGCTCAAGAATATACAATTATTTACAAGTGATTTCTAGAGATTTCTAGGGATATCTAGATTTGTACATGACATCCTCCTCCACCTAATCCGGCGACGTCCTATTTGCCTTCTTGACCTCGCACTCCTGGATCCGCGAGTGACCTCGTCACGGGGCCCACCGGCAACCTTGCCAGTGTCCATAGGGTCCACCAGAGACCGAAGGCTCAGGGCTGGCTCTGATACCACTTTGTCATGGGGCCATTACTCCCCCCAAAAGACGTCTCATGGGGGCGTGTAGCGCGCCCGCTTATATAGCCTAGCACCCTCCCGAGCCTCTCCGATATGGACTTTGACACCAAGCTCCAGCTCTCACTCCTTTCACAGCAGAAATGGCTTCCAGCTATTTGATTCTCGTTCCAGGCGACAATCAAGCACACCCAGCACAGCGACTCCGCACCTCTTCTGGCGACAACACCTCAAGCAGTGATGCTCTCTTTGTGTTGGGTTCCCACTTTTTTCTCTTTAGATCTTCAAAAATGTTCAACTTGCTCCTCCTCCAAACGACACCGTGAGTTGATATCTCTTTGAATCTCCATTCTTCAGCTCCCGTTCTTTCAAACGGTGCATTTCCACAAGTGATTCAGAGTGGTCAGCTCCTTTCTGCCTAAAATGACACCGTTAGATCCCCCTCTCCTCGGCTCCCAAATGCTAAATAGTGTCATTCCCACTGGATGATTAAACACACTATTATAACTAATATAATAATAATCATAACAATAACCAACAGCTAAAAACCAAAGTTTTTTAATTGTTTCTAAATTTATTATAATTGAAATAAAATCCCAAATCATGTGATAATTCCATTTCTTATCAGAATCTCTCATAAACCTTTTAATTTTGCATTTATAACTCCTCAAATATATCAAAATATATCTCAAATTCTATCAAAAAATGGGGAGTTATCACCAATCCATTTATATATCATGAATGCAAAGCAAGAGTAGGTTGTTATCCCATTAAACAATCAATGCCCAACACCTTTAGTGATAGATAGTAATCAAAATTGTAAGAGGGGATACTATATGAACGACCTGATACGGGTGCATGAAAGCAACAGAAATAGTGGGTAACCAAATGAAATAGTTCTTTTCTCTTAGACATAAAATGTGATGCATTTCCAATAATCCAAACTCCCCAATTTAAGACCAGCTATTTACTAGAAAACCATGATATAAACCATATGAAATGGATCCCCTTTACTTTTAATTTATCATCTGCAAGAACAACATGGAACCATAAGATCATATCCAAAACAACATGAATAATTTCAGCACTATCATATTAGTAATTCATATCCGTACTAGCACCCGTTACCACTTTATAATGTTTGGTCGTGTCCAAAATAAGAAAATATTTCGTAGACTTGTAGACATCCACATTCTCTATTGGCCGACATTTATAGAACCAACTTAAGTAATTACTCAATAAGCTATACTGCAGGAAAATCTTGATATGAACATAAAAAGGATCATTTTCCTTCTTAATTTCCATTTCAGTGAAAGATATATATATATATAGTTGCTAACAGAATAGGAAGGTGTTATCCATAGAGTGGGTATATCAAGAACTTTCACTGCACCATTTAATCCCAATAAAATTGCATGTACTAGGAGCCAAACATTTTGTCATTCATAAAAGCAAAGACCCACGGTACGTTGTAGTCTAGCTAGGTGTCATGTGCCTAAATAAATCAGCATATGAATACGTGACAAGTAGAGAAGTAAGTCCAATATCTGTTGAATCAAACCCAATTAGTGGAAAATAAAATAGACATTCCAATACATATAAAGGGTATCTTACACTCATTCCTCATTCAGCTGGAACTTTATATTTATGGCAAGCACAAAAACTTGAGAATAATTTGCTTTATTGACCAATGCAACCAAGATGCCAAGATAAAATACTTCAACCAACCTCGTTACGTAGTCTATAATAACTCAACCTTCAAAAGCCTTTGTAATATTGTATTTGTGGCTGTAGAAGTCTACTCGTTCTATAAGTAAAACAGTATCAAGACTTTGGTCAATGAAGATTGCAATTTCATCTTTCATATACCCCACGAAACTCAGGACAGAAGCAATTCTGCTGAATGCCCCATATGTCAGAAAATTTGTAGGGAAGCTTTTTAGGACTTCATCAAATTCCAACACTGACTAAGAGATATCATAAAGAAGTGATATTCATACCAATGATAGAAGGTATCAATATTGAAGCCACTTAAGAACCTTTGTGCAAACCATCCTTCATGCAAGAATCAATAATATCTGAAATAGGCTCTGATAGGGGTGGTGCATCAGATATGGAAAGTAAATTAGTACTTGTGATTCATTAACGGTATTTTGAAATGAATCCTAGCACATATAGTCATACCCACAATCAGTTCTTCCATTTGTGATTCAACAACGGTATTCTGAAACGGACAATTTGCAACCGGATGGTAATCATGGGCATTAATAGTAATAAGGCCCAGTCCACTATGTTTAGATCCAAGGTGCACCACAAAGTATATTTATCTGTGCACAAACACATGTTTTCATCTTGTTTGATTCTACTGTCTATATATACAAATGTAATAATTCACAATAGTGCAACAATGAAATATTCAATACAATCATCTTTTATCATTTTCTGTCTTATACTCTGATATGGTATCAGAATCTCCTATTTCCTCCTCCACTAACCCATCGTCGTCTTCGTTTGCCTCACCCACAGTTTTCCCCTCTAATGTCTCTCACTATATTACTGTAAAACTTACACAAGACAACTATCTCATGGCGTGCAGATATGCTACCATATATCTGTATGGCTCATGCCTCCCTACAAACCTCCGATGGTGCTCCTAATACTGCTTATATCAAGTGGTTTGAGCATGACCAACTTGTGGTCTCTTTGCTTATTGAGTCTCTATCAGAAAGAATTATTGCCAAAGTATTATGGCACAAAACCTCACAGGCGATGTGGCTAGCATTAGAAAACTCTTTCTCTCAATAGTCACAAGCTAAAGTTCTTCTTCAACAACAACTACTTCTCTCAAAAGGGAAGGGGGTAAATCTATTCTGGATCATTACAATCATAGATTCGTATTGGTTGATTCCTCAACTGCAGCGGGAAGTCCTATTTCTGATTTAGATTTTATGACATACCTTCTGGCAGGTCTTGGCATTGATTTTGATTTTGTGGTGACTACATTAACTATTAAATAATCAACAACTCTCTCTCCGGAATGTTCCAGAATATCATGAAAGACTCTAGAATATTCTAGAAGGTTGTGGAAGCCTATAGAAGGTTCTAGAATGTTGTGGAAGGTTATGGAATGTTGAAGAAGCCCCTGGAAGGTTGTGGAAGCCTCTGGAAGGATCTGGAAGATTGCGGAAATTTATGGAGTGTTCCAGAAGCCTATGGAGACTAGTATATTCTGGAATACCATAGAAAGATATAGGACGTGTATGATATTTCTAGGGTTGTATAGAATTCTCTAAATGCAAAATATAAGCCGTAGGATCGAAATCGATGTCCACCATTTGTTAAGGAGGTGGAAGAGTATAAATATGTGGTGTGTGGGTGAGTATGAGGTAGAATGAAGAATTGAGAGTTAATAGAGTTGAGAGAATTGAATGAGTTGAGAGAATAAGGTAAAGTGTGTTAGTGAGGAACTTGAGTGTTTGAGAGAAATATAAAAGATAGTGTATTTCATCTCTTTGGTTGCAAATAAAAGTTTCCTTTCGTTGAAGTTCCTCCTTCTTTATTCAAGCTTCCTGCCAAATACTTCAAGGGTCTACCACTCAAATCTTAATATTAACCACCAACAGAGCCTCTTTAACCTCTAAGGATGTTCTTAGTCATTTACTCACATATGAGGCTCGACAAAAATCTATTCTCACCACTCCTTTCCTCAACCTTTACGATGTGGTGGTGGTTGTCGCTTGTTTTTTTGGAAATTGTGGTGGCAAATCCACAACCTTTTCAGTTGGTGCTTGATAAGCCTTGTCGTGAGGCTATCAAATGAAACTAAGTTAAATGCAATATAATGGCACTAACCTGAGTCGATCTCTACATGGAGCCTATATTGAATTACTAAGTAATCTAGAATAAATAACAAATTAATCGAAAATTCTGCGAAACGTGCATTATCTATCTAATTAGACTAAATGGCTACTATTTCTAATTTTTGTTTTATTTTTATAATGGAATGGATAATGGATGAAGTGAATCTCCTTGATGAATGACTTAGCCAATCTTCCTAATTCCAATTAATTAAGTTCAATTACACCTAACTAGCCAAGGACTAGTGAAGAAACCTTCTCCTAATCAACACCTCTAGTAAAATTTACCTAGCCACCTAGGTTTCTTTAGTTCACTTGAGATGTTTTAAGAGGTTAGCTCACATTATATTCACAAAGGTCCTCTCACTTTCAACTAAATTGAGAGCTTCAAGAACACGAATTATCAACTGTAGTGAAAAATAGGTTCACAAGATAATTAATAATTCGTTAAGTGCAAATCCAACGCAAGTATTAATGGGTTCGTTTGGCAAAGCGGTGGAGAAGTACTTATGGGCTTATTCACACAAGCCGAGGCAAATATGTGGAGGAGATTGTTTCGTTTTGCGGAAAAACATTGTTGAACGTGCTCATGGCTACAAGCCAAGTGTTGCCAAACAAGCACAATATCCAGATTACACATACCAGTAATAATCCTCAAATATATATATATATATATATATATGAATCACAATCCTAGACACCTAGCAACTATAATCAAAACATATAAAGAGTGGATATTAAAATTAGGAACAACCAAACTTCCCTATTCGCTCAAAAACTCTGAAAAGCTTCATCAAATCATCAAGGAGTGGAGTGATCAGGTGCTCATGACAGGAGAATGACTATACCAAGCCTCAGGTCCTCTAAGAGCCATGGGAACCAGATCTGGAGATTGCTGAGACCGAATGAAGGGGCTGGAAGAAATGGAAAAAAAAGGAGATGAAGGAATGGGTGGAATCTGTTTGAGCGCCGCTCGTGGATGGAATGAACTATGTGTGCCACTGCTTGGGTGATGAATGAATGGAATTAATAATGATCGTTGCGGCTGGAATGGAATCCCCCCTTTTCTCCTGTTCATGGCTGCTGTGTGTGAGTAATGAGATATTGGGAGGAATTGGATGGATCATCGTCCCAGGGGCCGCATGGCTTGTGATGGAATTAATGGAGAATTCCATCAATGCACAGGTGGCGGCTTGCTTCCCTAGTCTCGTGATGCTATCCTCTCTTGGCCTTCCATCCGTGACCTCCTCCCTCATTCCATGATGATGAATGGATGAATATTAGGTTGAAGAATGAATGGGCCGAACAGGGGCCTGATTCCTACTTGCCCAAGATGAGACAAAAATGAATGAACCCAATAATAATAGTGTGGGCTTCATGAATGCATAAAAAGCTTGCTCCATGTGGCTTCCTTCCCTTTGTCTGCTAGTGAATATCTTGGGCCAACTCTAATGTAATGGTCTTAGATTAAGTCCAATTGATAATTGTTAGACTTAGCACAATGATGTTGGAAGGTACCTACAATGAAAATTGAATCAAGTAGCATCAAATATTCTAGGATCAATTATTTAACAAAATAATGAAAAGTATGACTATTGATCCATAATTAATTTTAATTTCATATGATTGGAATTAATAATAATTAATGTAATTAATATCAATGAAAGCCCACTGACATAATCAAAATCATCTAAAATGCTACAAATTTAATAGATAAAATATGATTAATTCAGTGCTCGTCTCGTGGTGGCCGTACTACGCGAGGTGCTTGTTCCTTATTCTTCTCCACTACCACGGACCTCTACCAAGTTTGTGAAAATCCTGGACACAATGCCACTCAACCCCTTACTTTGGCACAGTCTCTGTTCAAGTTGGTGATGGTTCACCGCTGGCTATTCACAATGTTGGCACCGGTCAACTCCCCTCCCCTCATGGCAAATACTACTTCCCTCATCTGTTACATGTTACTCAAATCTCCAAAAATCTGTTATCTGTTTATCAATTATATTTAGATATATGTATTTTTTGAATTTCATTCCCGTTGTTTCTTTGTGAAGGATGCTCAAACAAAGGAGATTCTTCTTCAAGGACCCAGCCATAACAACCTCTATCCAATTCGTTGTCCTCTCAGCTTGCCATCTTCATCTTCATCAGCTTCTCTTGGTGAACGCATGTCTCTATGTCTCTTGATGAGCACCCTAATTAGGCCCAGTTGTCATGATAACTATCATTTTAAGGATGTCATTGATGATGCTACGATGATTGTTGATCCATAGGGAGAATCTTGTTTAGTCATACTTATAGGGAGAATCTTGTTTCGGTTGACTACTTATACAAGGTTGCACATGGTATTTAGAATAATTGTTATATCTTTGATCAATCATCACGACGCAGTATGTATAAGGTGGAGCTTGATGAAGAAAACTAGACTTGATGCATACATTTTTTAATCTTTTTGTGTGAATGAATGTAGTACAGAATTTAGAAAACAAAACTATGAAATAACGAGGAGCCTTTTATTTAGATTATTAATAATAGATGCTTCATAATTCCATTATTTTTCTTCATATTTGATCTTACTATGGACCAAAAGAAGTCAATTGTAGCTGAAATAAATATTTCATCTTAAAAAAAAAGAGAGAAATAGAAATAAAAATAAAAATGGCAGGATCCACTTCTACATATATATGAACCCCACAAAATATAATAAGGTCGTGCATTGGTTCTTTCTTCTCCATTCCATCATCTCTGGTTCAACATTGTTCCATGATCAAACAAGAGAGGCTCCTTATTATTCTTTTTTCATTTATTTTTTTGCCTTACTATTCTTTTTTTCATTTATTTATTTATTTGCCTGTTTAACTTTACTTGTCCATTCCAAGTGAATGCTTCACAGTGTCCACAGCACCCTGAGCCATGTTCTTCACTTGCTCTGTAGTCTGCATCAACATAGGATATTTAATTACAATAACAATGAATTTTATTCAATCATGTGAAGTTGGCTACATGGATTATATATCCTTATTGTACTCTATTACAATAAAATTTTTGGATATATGATTAACTAATTGGATATTTAATTTTTCTTCAAAAAGTAGATGCGCAAATTATGCTTTCCTTGTTAATTAGTTTTGCTGAACTTTTCTTTATTTTTCGAAACTCTTAACAACTTATCTCCAATTTTACTAAATTTTTACCTACCTCTTTTATTCTCAAAGCCTAACAAATCCATCTTTAATTTAATTGAAATTACGTATTTTTATTTTTAAATTATACAAATATAAGTGGTATCTTTAAATAGGTTTTTTTTTTGAAAAAGAGAGGAAATCTTTTAATTCGTAAATTTTGAAAAGGCTTATAGGGGTTCGTGCACTTTAACTTTATTTATTTCAGGGATGATCTCTACGTTCTTAAAATTCAAAAGAGATCTGAATTATTACAACAAATTGTAATAGAAATTACGAATCATAGATTACCGATGATTTGTCATTAATTAACCTGTTTGCAGAAAGCTTGTCTCTTTAGATTTTAATAAAATAAGATGCACTTTTTATGCATGAATAATATGACTTAATATAACTCATATAATAAGCATATGATTGACAAGTTATAAATAGTTATATAAATGCATATTAATTAACCTGTTGGATCAAGCCAGCAGCTTCCTCTTTGTGCTGCTGAGCCTGGCATCCAGATGAGTTAGCAGCATCACAAGCCTTGTCCATGGCCTTACTTGCTGTGTTCTTCGCGGCACCCGCCGATTGGCTCGTGAACTCTGCACTCTGATTCGCCTTCTCCTAATTTACCGATCAAACATCAACAATAAGCCTTATCCCATTACGTAACGTAAGAATGAATAATTTTGAAAATATAAGAAATATATAATTTACATTTTCCTTTCGATAAACTTCAAAGGAAGAATGCATATCTACACACACACATTCTAGTGTCTATGTTGGTGAAATAATAAGAAGTTCAGAATAAGAGTCATTATATATTGATGAATTCACCTGAGATTGAGCATTGGCACCAAAACTTTGATGTGAACTAGACATGATTAATTACTGGGTTTTGAAGCAAAATATGGGATATAGTTTGAGTTATGAAGGTAATTCGTCCTCTTGGGGGAGGGGTGTCTCTCTCTATATATATGTATCTGTGCGTGTGTGTATTTTGTACTTCTTTGAAGCATCCTAATATGTAGGATTGTTTTCTGCATTATTAGTGGATGAGCGAGAACCTCTCCCTTTAAAATGCCTTTTGGTGACTTAGTAATTTATATGAATATGAATTTTGAGAGCCTTTAATAATTTGAGAGAACTGTGCATCTCAAGTTTCATTAGCCACAAATTTGTCTGTTATGACTACCTGGTTTCTTTCTAAACATGACGTTTGGAAATATTGGATAGTTTATTTATATTTTAATTATTGGAATATTTGAATAAGGATGAAATAAGATAGTCAAATATAAGATTTTGGATAATTAAATAATTAAAATAATCCCTGCAATGCTGATTACGTCAATTGACTGAATCACTACCAGAAAAATGTCATTTAGCGAAGGAAAAATCTATCACAAAATGACTATTTTCCATCAGAAAATTTTCATTTAGTGACGGAAAATATTAGCGATCCTCGTTTTAGCTACAGAAAAAACCATTTAGATGGATTTTCCGTCAGTTAATGACATTTTTCTAGTTGTGCATATAAATTCAGCTTATCTCAATGACATTCAATTAATTGATTAATTTAATAACACCTAGAATGCTCAGTTTCTTTGTTACTGACGTGGAAAATTATTTCTAAGTTGATTATTTTTTTCGATGTAAATTTTCCATATTTTATTACTTTCTTTATATCACCCTCCACAAACTACCACGAAAAAAATTCTTCCTGGCCAACGTAAAAATTTCTCCAACAGTTTACAGACTGAATAAACATGATGGCACAAAAAAAAAAATTGCTTTTACGTTCTGTTCTCACTAAAGGGTTCTCTAACTAGAGATCACAAAATTCTCAGTAACCATCACTATATAAGCTTCATGTCATTACCAGAGAGGGGGAATTTAAGGTCCCTCTTCTGACATCGTTTAGAGAAACGGACGTGATAGCTATGGTTAAAAGCTGACTCAAAAGATAGATATATCCTTAATGCGGTTTAAAAAGTTTCATTTCTCACCCCGACTACTAGTTACATTTTTAGATTTCATGCTTATTTATTTATACTATTCGTTAGGTGCCATATAAAAATTATTTTTGCATCGTGCAAGTTGCTTCTTGAGATATGATTCTTTTTAGGGTTCTTTGTTGAACTAACGACTTATCAAAGCTTGATCAACCTTGTGGCATCTTCCAACACTTAGGGTCCTTGTTCTTCGATGTTCAAGGGCTCAAGTGGATCGTCAATCTTTGTTTAGCTTTCTTGGGTGCGTATATTCGGATTGACTGTGGATTCTTGGGATCTTTCTCTATTGGCTTCACACCATTTTGGTATTAGAGTTTCAGTTCTAAACTTAGGTTTTATCTTTTTGTTCATTCAGTTCTATATTCGTCTATTTGTTTTTCTTTCTTGTGTCTAGTCGTTTCTTTTCATCTTCAAATTCTCTCCATTTGTTCGTTCACTTTTCTTTTGTGTTTTTCAACGTTCAATACTTACTTTCTAAACCGTTCTTATTTATATAGTTTAAAAAGACTTGTTTCAGCAACAAATGAAACAACCCTGCCTCTCACGTCCATTTTTCAATGAATGTGATATCCAAAGACTTGTAATGTTCTTGACAAAGAATTCAGCTCACAAAATAGACATAAAAAAAGTGTTTGTTGTAATGGTGTGTGGAAAGGAGGAATTCCTAATCCCCCTGTTCTAATTACTCTTCTGCTCTTTCTCTTTGTTCTTTTAGTTCTCTGAGTAGCTCAAAATATTTAGAGGACTGCTGCTTTATTTCCTCTAGCATGACGAGAACTATTTATAAGTATTCTTTTTTTTTTTATGTTTTTTGAAATTACATTAGTAAAATGCAAGTCCTTTGAAGGCTCAAGACGAGCTTGGGTTATTGGTTGCACCAAGATCTCAGTCTAATCTTACAATATTAGTTGGGATTTTTCAAAAAAAAAAACAAATTATTAACATGTTTTCAGCTTAAAAATAAAAAAATTGAAAGGAGAAATAAAAAGAAGCAACTGACAGTAATTGGAACAAGTGGAATTAATGACTTCTGTTGTTGTATAAAAAAAAAATGACTTCTATTGAAATGGGGTATCTGTTAAAACCATGTTAATAAAAAAAAAACTTATGTTGTGAAATCTTTCCATTTGAAATTAGTAGTATTTGAATTGAATTTAACTTGACCGTACCAGATAGGAACATTAAACAATAACTCATTTGTAGCGTAATTTACATTATAAACCAAATTTTATATTTGGAACAGCATAAGTTGAAGGGATATTTAGAAATTGGTTGCTCACTGTCTTATAATCGTTCTGTTCCTTATAACAAGGACATCTTGGATGTTTGAAATAAAACATTAAATTTTCACTTCTTATCTCACATATTGCATGTTTGATATAAAACATTAATACTTGTTCGCTTCTTATCTTCAACTAAATACAAAACTACTTGCTTACTTATTAAATCTTCTCACCAATGACTTTTAGATAATTTTGAGATTTTGTCAAGAATAAATAATTTTAATTAACTTTTTCTACTTGCACAAAGTAGTTAATTGGAGCCTACAGCAAAGAACTCAAGAGTATTCATTAGACAGTATGCATAGTGTTATGAATCACCAAACGCGCGCGCGTGTGTATAGAGGCATAATTGGTTCCAACTTTTCTCTTTATCATTGTTTACACCTTTCGATTAGGTAGCTATAATACACCACTTCCGATTTTTAATACAAGAGTCGACTAATTTTTTTTAAAAAGATTAAAGAAGCTCGATATATTACTTTAAATTATTCATATGTATAACTTTTCTCTAAACTAATTTGTTAAATATATAAACTGATATATGATATAACGATGTATATAAATAAATATTTTAACAATGTATTTACCTACCTGATATCTCAAAAGCAATAGTATATTTTGAGCTAGTTTGTGAAGAAAATGGAAAGCAACTAACTATTCAGGTTTTCGGTTTTTGTAGAATATCTGTACTTGTTAAGATGGCCTTAATGATGACACTCAATATTCCAGGCACATCATTGACACTGTTTCCAATCATTCCACACAATATATATATATATAGATATATTGCTTCCTTTCTTGAAACTTCTTCACAGTGCATATTTGTGCTATGTGGGATTGCAAATGAGAAAAAAAAAATAAAGTTTAATAAGGTCAGTTGGCCAGGGTTAAAATGTAGACCATATTAAAGAATGGAAAGGGAGAATTTATTTTTCACCATAATAATGATAAGGTAATTAAATATTACAAACCAGCAAATAGTACCCACCAATTCCATCAGCCTTCTTGATTAGCACTTCTATAGGAAGTTCTGTGATATTTGCTTCAATGTCTTGATCAAGCAAAGAAGGAAATTAAACTGATAAATATTTGTTCCCATCCCAAGTTTCCTACCATTATGCTTAACTTGAAGAAGTTCAATAATAATTTTGATTGTACACTATAAACTTCTCCCCTATGAATGGGTATGATTAGCTGCTAGTAATCATCTTGACGTTTGGCATCACTTTTCAAACCATCATTTTGGCTCAAACCATGATTTTAAAGGTAGAGTAGGCAAACACTTCATCAAATTTCAAAATAGCTTTAATTTTAACCCTCAAAACTATAATTTTGTGAGTTATCCAAACATTCTTAAACTCTTGACAATCTATTTTGTCTATTATTTGTGATTTGAAAACCATAGTTTTTGAAAAACTTTTTGTTTTAGCTTTTTAGGAGTTATTTTTTTAAAATATATTCTTTAAAATCACTTTTATTATTTTTTTCTCTAGAAGCTATTACCCCGGGTCGAATCCAAACACACCCAACTCTTTGAATTCCTGGCACTATCATGCCACAAATGTGATCAATAATTGGCAATAAGCCAACAAATTGCCATAGACTACCAGCACTTTCTTTGGTTCTTTTAGGAACTTCTTGCAAAAGATGAAGACTAGCTATAACCATAACGGCCAACAACTTTAGTAAACACGTTAGTGATAAAGGGAAAAAATATAAACCTGTCTAGCAACGTAACAGTACAAGTGAACGAAGCCCTCTATCTGCAAACGTTTGAATGATAGCATGGATCTTCGTCTCATCTCCCCTAACCTTGTACAAGGCCAAGAACTGTATTGATAAAAAAACGATATTAAACTCAATCCAGGAAAAGAAAAACTAAAAGTAAATTATGAACTAAATCATGAGATTACCTGCTCGGGAGCACCTTTGCTTGCCCTTTGCCAACTTCCATCAGAATCAATACAAGTCAAAGCAGTTCTCTTGTCCACAGTGTTGAATAGAAAAAAAAAGTGGACTTCTGTAATCCCAGCTCGTGACTACACAGAAAAGTACAATAGTTCAACACCGTCAAATTAAATCAACAGTCCTCTAATAATGAACTTACTAGCAACTTCAAAAAGGAACTGGGGTAAAGTTCATACCTCTTTGGGATCAGTAAGCATTTTGACAATGTCCACGTCTATGGCATCCTGATTATTAGTTCTAGAAGCCCTTGCAGTAAGGAGGACAACACGGTCCTTTTCCACGCCCATTATGAAGACCTCAATCAAGTTCCTATCAACAAGAGTAAGTATCCCTATAAACTATAATGGAGCGATGCAGAAGTTACCAATTTCTGTGAGAACCTTTGGAGTTGGCCAATTTGATTGCTACTATCCATAAAGGAAGTGTGAGACCACGTTGCTACAACAAGAAACCCAATTTGACCATTTTTACAATTATATCCTAAGAAAACAACATCCCTATGATTCTTAATTGCTGGGAGGGATCCCCCGTAAGAGCAGATTGATCTATCTTTATTTGATCACCCTCGAGAAGACGAACATATATATTCTGGAATCATCATATCACCTAGCTTGATGCTTATAAATCTCCAGGTACTATAATTGCATACTCTTCTCTCCAGATACCGTACCAGAGAACCTTTTTTAAAATAAAAGGACAGAATGATCGATATTAAGCCAACATAAGTTTACAAGTTACATATAGTAAAACAATTATTAAAAAAACCATAAAAGTTGTCAAAGCAGGACAAAGAAATAGCCCTAGTACTAAGAGAATAAAAACTATAAATCAATGCCAAAATTTCCTGCCAACATTACAAAAAAGGTCGTATTAGTGGCGGTTATTTTTTGTAGTTGTAGTGGTTTTAATTGCTACCAATACATGTACTAGCGGTTTACAAAACCGCTATAAAACATAACTAGCAACTGGTTTAGCAGCGGTTTTAAAGAACTGCGGTGCACATAAAACAAACTGCTACTAAATTTGAACATTTGTGATAAATAGCGGCAACATAAATGTGATAAGGAAACGATGTGCGAACATTTGTAACGGACAAAAAAATCTACTAAGTCAGTCAAAATGAAAATGGAATTCCCGCCCTTTTCTTAGGAGCGGGAAATTTTCCATCCAGAAATTAGCGGTTTTAGAAACCATTGTTATGTTCAAATGTAAATTCACGCCATTTATTTTGAGGAGAGGTAATTTGCCCGCCAAAAACTTGTAGCGGTTATACAACCTCTACCAGTGATAGTGGAAATTAAAAAAATGGAAAAATTGTAACGGTTTCGTAACCGCTACTAAATGACATCAAATATTAAAAAATACAAAAAATTAAAATATTATAAAATATTTTTATAATTGTATAAATTACTAATAGCTATTAAAAATTAGCTACGATATAAGTAAAAATAACAATAAAATAATAAACTGAAATCCCATAAAAAATCTATAATTTAAGTAGTTTTAAATTCTTTAAAATTACTATTACCTATTAAAAAAAATTAGCCACATTTAAATAAAATGTCATACAACAAAAACAGTACCGATTGCCAATAAAAATAATTAGAGATAGAAACTTAAATAGCTAAAAGAAAACAAAAGAATATAAATAAATAGGAAAAAGTACAAAAACGCAACAAATAAAAGTCAACTGTAAATTAAAAACTTGCAAAAACAATATTCCATGTGACAAGAAAGCAAACCAAGCAGAATAGAGAGCCACATGAGCAGATAAGAGAACAAACTAACCCAAAACACTATGATTTGAACGAGTAAATGAGAGGGGGGGAAGGGATATTTATAGTGTGTCTAGGTTGAATTAGCAATGGTTTAGGTCATGGTAATTTGTAGCGGTTAGATTTTTGTAGCAGTTTAGGTCACGTTATTTTGTAATGTTTCATGTTGCAGCGGTTCTTTGGCAATGGTTAAGGCAACATTTTTTTGTAACAATTTTACAACTTTGCAGCGGTTAAAAACCGCTACAAATACTTGATATATGAAAAAAAAATTACGTACATGATTTATTTATTCATCTTCACCAGCTCTGATAAGGGGTAAATCTTCATCTCCTTTAGAAAAGAAGTTTTGAAAATCAGTATGATAGAATGGCTTCACCTCATGTGTCAACTATTCATCACTATCACCCATGTCTTAAATATCTCTGGGCTTAAGATGAACAATCATACTCCAATCTTTATGCTTATGATCTTTGACATAATAAACTTGTTGCGCCTCTTATGCTAGAATGTACAACTCATCGTTTTGAGAGTCGCATGTGTGAATGAGCCTTGAGAAATTAAAAAATATGATGCCCAGCTCATCAGTAGTTATTCCACGAGGAGTTGTCGTATTTACCCAGGAACAGTTGAATAGCATGACAATAAATTGACCCTGATAATTCAGTTCAATGATATCAACCAGTTTCCATAGCAGGGGACACCTTCGAAATGCACGTCACTGGAGCTCGTATAACCTCTTGTATTGAAGGTCTCAAAACCCCTGAATTTTGTGTGAGACCTTGATCCCGTGAAACTGTGCAAAACTTGAAGCTGTACATCCCTCAATGTCATCTTCTTCGTCACCACCGCCTCTGTTGAATTTGAAAATTAAATTCCTGCATTAATTGAATAAAATATTTAATTATAAATATTAAAAAATAAAATTAATTGAATAATGCATTAATTGATTACTTACCTTGAACGTCCACTTCAAAACCAATGGAATGGCTAGCAGAAGGAAGCCGAAATCCCTCCTCTCTCTCGATGTCTTGATCCTCAAACATCTCAGCCTCCTGGACTGAGGTGTTGATATCACCGACATTGAAGTTGTTAACGCTCAAGACTACATCACTCTCCTCGGGGATATCTCCTTCCCCAAGACCATGGGCTCCTTCTTAGGACTACGCCCAGGATCTTGATCAGCCATATGAAAAAATTGTTAATTAAAAAGTATCTAAAATAAAAAATACAAGTAAAAAATATTATAAAAAATAAAAAATTTTAAAAACTAACCTCTGAAATATGAAAGTAAAATATTTAATTTTTTTTAAAATCAGAAAACTAGAAAATTCTTTGATTTGATGTTTCCGAAAATTAGAGGTGAAGAAGAGGAGGGGAGGGGTTTATACAGGCGTTACATTAGTAGCGGTTCTAGACAAATCACTATAAATTAGTAGTAGTTCATATTAGCAGAGAAACCACTACCATAACCACTACCATAACTGCTGCAAACAGAAGGCGCCTAATGGGAATTCTTGCAATTTAGTAGCGGTTTGTCTGAATTGCTACTAATTTAGGAACTTTTCATTTTTATAGCAGTTATTTAATTTTAAAATAAACCACTACAAACAATCATTTTTGTAGCAGCTTGTCTATAAACAACCGCTGCAAAATGCGGCCTCAGAAACATGTGCACTTTAGTAGCGGTTTTTACAACTGCTACAAATTTCATTGCACCTAACGACTCTTTGTTTCTGCAATGGTTTTTTTTATATAAACCGTTGCAAACCAACAACAAAACCGCTACAAATGTTGCCACGTCGTTCCCACCACCTTGCGAGAACCAATCTTTAGTTTTTGTAGCAGTTTATAACCGTTACTAACCTCATTTCCTAATATTCGTCACAAGTTTGTAGCACTTTGACTAGAAATCGCTACAAATTGCCTTTTTTAGTCACGGTTTATGTAACCATGACAAATTAACCGCTGCTAAATGCTTTTGTTTTAGTAGTGCAAGTTATATTGAGTATAAGGGAGGATTGCGTAGGAATTTAAAGAAAACATCTTTTAACACATGAGATGGTTAGCTATTGTCTGGAGCCATCTTAAACAAGTAGACCTGACTTGCGGATACAGAACAATGAAGCCCTTATGCACTTGGAGAGAAAACCAGGACCTGCAGTTGTTTGATTCTTCCATAAAAATTTCTTTTGGAGGAGCATCCTTATCACATATAATTCCATGGTTTTCTCATCTTGACATTTCTTCCACCAGTTCAACGGTAGATAGAATTTGAAATTAAACACAAACCTTTGCTTTTGGATCATATAGACCCGCCACAACAGTAGCAGCAGCATTGCTCGCTTTACTTTCTTCCTTGAACCTGATAGTGGATTCTATCATCAATAAACAAATATTACCCACAAATTCTTTCCAATTTGTTGGAAATGTTACCGTTATCAAGAATCGTAATAATCAAAGCCATGAAAGGAGAGACAAATAGCATACCAGTAAACATGAAGAAAACTGCATTTAAAAATGGGGAAAAAAATAAGAGAATAAAAAATGATCCCTTCAGTATTCCTTGTCATGATGAAAACACATGAAATTTCATAAAAGTGACATGTACTTACTGCTATACTGATAGTGTTCGAAACTGCATAGACCTACAATACAAAAACCATAGTTTAGCTTTGAGTTTATTTATGAGCAAAATGGAGAGCTACTAAATATAGATAAGGAAAATAAAGAGAGACTCTGTAAGCTTTCGTTTTCTTGGAAAATATCTCTATTTATTAAGATGGCATTAATAATAACATTATATAAAGTTTTTTTTAAGTAATTTTACGCATTCCAAAATAAGTACGTAAGAAGAGTTTTGTGTTAAGCCTGTGTAAATATTTTTATAATTGATTATGGGAATTTGTCAATTGCCCAATCCAAGTTTTGTTAGGACAATGTCAGAAGCGTTTCTTGCAACATGAGTAGCATCAATAGTGGCAATTCCTATATTGGCATCCTTCAAGGCAGGCACATCATTGACACTATTTCCAATCATCCACAAATATGCTTCCTTTCTTGCAACTTGTTCACAATTTCATATATGTGCTCTGTGGGATTGTCACCGAGAAAAATGACGTGTTAATAAGGCCATCTTCTTTACACAAGGTACCTTTAATTGAAAGTAATACTTTTCTCTCTCTTTTCCTTATATAACTATAAATGGCCTAAGAATGCTAATGTGATTTTAATGATGAATGCCATTTAATCTCTAATGATCATGTTTCTTCCATTTCTTGATGAAATAAATGCTCATACAAATTTCTTACAATACATGTTCTTTGAAATCGAGCAATTATCTCTCTTTCTCTTGAAAATATTGCTATACTCATGTATCAATTAAGACATAACTTTATAAATTGTCAATACAATTGTATTGAGAAGGTTCATTGTTTCATCCGCTAGAATTCTTCTTTGTTCAGTCGTGTTCTTATTTTCTCATTTTGGATTTGTCGTTATTTTGCACACTTCACCTCTAGGTATTTATGATTTATGGTATCCCTCAAATCAATCTATCTTTCAATAATTTCTTTCCCGTTTATGTTTCTTTAATTTTTTTTTCAATTTGCGTTGCGTCAAGTTTTTACCCAAAAATGAACAATATCAAATCTATATTCAATTCAAAAAATCTAGAAATTGATGTGATCATTATTAAAAGTACGATTATAAAAGAGGGGAATATATGTTTATGTGAGAAAATAGTCATGGAGTAGAACTCTATAAGAGGAGAATGAAAATACTCTACATTTCAGTCATGACTCGAAGGAAATTTAAACTTACTAAAAGCTTTACTCATTATGTTGACACTATTATAACCACACACACACACACACACACACACACACAAAAGATCTTCAAAAACACATCTTTCTAGTATTGGTGCGTATGTTGACATTAACATCCACTCTTGCGTATGTTGATATTAGCATCCACTCTTCAACATTGATTGTGAATGGTTTTTGTGCATAATTGTGACTTGGAACAAGTGCTTAGATTACCTATACAAATCTGAATCACAAACTGAACTATGATTATGCCACAGGGAAAATGTGTGTGAGTGTGTGTGTGTATTGGGGGGATTTAGAGAGGATTTGCGTGGTATCATCAAAATCTAGTTTGTGATTTGAATTTGTGTGGAAAATTTAAGCATCACATCATAGGTATGCATAAAACCCTTCACATTGTGTTAGCAGTACAACAACTCACATATAAAGCAATTATCAATCTCAGCATTGTTGCACATATTGAAACTAAACGAGTTCATAGAAAGAGTTTTGAAGTGAAACTCTTTCTAATAAAAACTCGCTTGAAGGATTCAAAACTCACAAAAGCATGTAAAAAAGAAGAGCTTAATAATTTAAAACAGATGATTGTTCATAAAGAAGCTATGGGTTTTTTCTATGCTTTAAATTTGGCCAGTAAGTTTTAGCCTTGACTTTGATATGAGATGATGATCCATGGTGACCTTCAAATCCTGGAGGAGAATCTGAACCATTGATTTTGACATGAGAAGATGATCCTGCAGGAGGAACATCTTGACCATTGATTTGGACATGAGAAGAAGATCCAAGGTTATGGCCTTCAAGTCCTGCAGGAGGAACATCTGAACCATTGATTTTGACACCAGAAGATGATCCATGGTTATAGTCTTCAAATCCTTCAAGAGGAACATATGGAAAATGGCCTTGCACGATACCTTCTGGTTTAACCTTGACAGATCCAACAATTCTTTGTTGAACAACAACCTTTTCTGGTTTTGACTTTGAAGGATCAAAGACAATCGTTATCCCTTTACTTGAGACATGAAGATGAAGGTTATTGCTTTTTCTACTTATTTTGGCCTATAATGGGATTGTACATGAGCTGCAAAGTGTTGAGATGTTGGGCATGTTCTTTTGCATCTATGACAAGTGTATGGACCATGTTTTTGGGTAGGTAGGCTATGTGTTCGCCCGTCTGATTTCTTACCATTAGTGTTTTCTCTCACATCAGCATCTTTTGAATTCATAGTAGTATTGATGGTAGCTCTTTTTCCATTGTTGACCTCCCTAGTATTGTCAGTACCAAAAAGGCAAATTCTTAACTCTATAAAAATATATTTGTAAATGAAGGGAAATTTATCAATTTTTTTAGGAAAATTGGGATAAAGTCCCTATTTACCTTTTTTTAATCAAAATGATTTGGTGCAATTATCCTAAATAGACAAAACTCTTTCAGGTTGTGTACAAATTATTTTCAATTATCTGCAAAAGTTTTCAACGTGAAAAATATTTGTGCATAGCTAAATATATGATGTACCTATTAAAAATGATTGTAATATCTTAAATAGTCAAATTTATGAAATAATATTTGAAATTAAAAAATAGAATATGAATTCAAATGTTGGAAATTAGATATGATTGTTCAAAATCGGTTTTTTTCACTCAAATTCTGTCAATTAAAAATGATTTGTATCCTCTATCACACATTTAAGTTGCCTTTTGTATTTTTATTCTTTCAATGAGCATTGACTATGATGCTTATCTTTTTTAAGAGTATGAATTTTAATTTCTATATTTTTTGACTATTTTTATTTTAATCTCTATATGTAATGTTCGATTAAACACATTTAAATCTATAAAACAATTTTGACAAAAAATGATATAAAAATATATGAATTAACATTTTGGACTCATAAAAGTTATTAAAATTTAGAAGTAAAACACGATATGAAATTACATGGCAAAAACTAAAATTGGAAGGACCAACGATGTTGTTAATACACAGTAAATTTTTTTGGATAACACAGTAAAACTTTTAAGATTTATAAAAACATGTAATTATTACAAGGGTAAATGTGTAAATTTGACAATCAAGTATTTGCTCATGCATAGATGGCACATTTTACTTTTAGAAGGTGCAAAAATAGCTGTTATGTCTTTCAAATAGAGAAAAATAAGCAAAACTGTTATTTTGTCCAAACAACCATAAGTTTCTTTGAGGTGTAGGTCCATAGTTTTATTTATTTTGCTCCATTTAAAAAAATATAATAGCTATTTTTAGACCATCCAAAAGTAAAATATGTTAGCCGTACTTGGGCAAACATTTTGATTGCTAAATTTACACATTTACCCTTATTACAAATATATCTCACTGTTTGAAGAGGTGCATTTTTCTTTGCAACATAGTTTTTCTCCCTCCTTATAAGTTCATGATCAACGCAATGCCTTTCAACTGTATAAGGGGATCTGGACTCTTAAGCCAACATTGAGATGTTGTGGACTAATATATGTGTGATAAAGGAATGAGATAGCGAGTGAATAAGAATACTTTCATACTTCCTCTTGTAGACTAACATAACCAACTCGAATCAAAATTTTGAAATTTTTAAAGGTTTTGTGACATTTCAAAGAGAAGGAAGAAAGGATTTTTTTTTTTATAAAAAAAGATAGGAGATGATCCCTTTTCCTGGTAATCTAGGGCAACCAATCCTATAGCCCCCAAGGGTTATTCCTCTGTTATTCGGCACTTTTTCTGAGTCCTTGATCTTCTTAGTGCCTGTTTGGGAAGCCATTTTCCCAAACGGTGCACGTAAGTCGAGACAAAACCATCTCGAAATTTGTAAAAACCATCTTGAAATTCATAAAAACCATCTTGAAATCCGTAAAACCATCTCGAAATTCTCAAAATGCCTCAAAATCTGCAAAATCCATTTTTCCAACGGAGTTCCCAAACAAGCACTTAATTGGACCAAGTAATTTGGGCAATCGACTTATGCAACATCCATATTTTTAGGATTTACAGTTAGTTGTTGTTTAGATTTTATATAGTCAAAGAGAATAAAATAAATTAAAATTTAAAATAAATATGAAATTTTGAACATTTATTCTATAAAAGAAAAATAAAATATAAAATGAGATCCCTCATAAAAGGTATTTAATTATAGGGGTGTAAATATTATTAAAATAAGTAAAAAATAATATTTAAATAACTATTACTAATAATATTATTATTTTATCATTATTATTTTTATTCATTTTTTAAAAATAATATTTTCTTTAAGGAAACCCTAACCCTAAACTATTCTTATATAAATCCTTCTTCCTTCAGTCCATACCCACAACGCTGTAGTGCTCCACAAATACTCTTCTTTCTCCAGACTGGTTCCATAGGCCTTATGATTCTCAACTGAGAGATGCACCCGTTTCTTTCTCTACAAGCCTTTTTTCTTTCTGTCAGTGCTTATTTCCATCTATCTGTTTCTTCATGACTTCTTTTTTTTTTTTAGTTGAAAAGGCAAAGCCCAGAGCCAGACAAAGAAACTAGAAACGAGGGAAAGAAGCTCCCTCCCTATCTCTATTACACACACAACAACCTCCTCAAGAGGCGTACACCACAGTCTCCTTCTATCACGTTGCAGGGCACCCAATTTTGCTAATATATCAGCACACTTGTTCCCTTCTTGATAGGTATGACAGACCACCACTTGCCACTATTGAGCAAGTAAGTCACGAAGCTTCCTATTGAGCAGACCACCCCCTCTCAAACCATCCTCTGAGTTTAATTCTTCCACCACCTGTGCAGCATCCGATTCCACAATGGCCTTCTTAAATCCCATATCCCGAGCAAGGTTCAGCCCTTCAATAATTCCCCATACTTCTGCCATTCTTGCATTACACATTCCTATCTTACAGGAGAAACTACTCAGCTATTCCCCTTGATCCCCTCTGATTAAACCGCCACACCCTGCTCTACTAGAGTCCATGACGGGCCCATCCATGTTCACCTTACACCATCCTGGATTCGGTTTCTGCAAACTAACCATTTGGATCTCATACAATCCATGTTGCACCAGCTGGTCATCCCATTTCAGCTCATATTGTTTCAGAGCTTCTAGGATTTTCTGATGTTACACACCAGCTGACGGACGTACAAACTCTTCATTATGCAATTGTTGATTTCTCCACTTCCATAAGAACCAACAAGTGGTTGCAAACTTCTCTGGCCACTTGAACCCGTCTGCCTCCTTCTCCCTCTTAAGAATATTCCACTTAATCCAGTCATTTAGACCTAGATTAAAGAAGCTACTGTCACCTCTACCCTTAAATAAAGTCTTCCAAACTATGATCACCTCGTGGCAATCCCTTAAAACATGAATACTATCCTCTTTAACCTGTTGGCATATAGGGAAAACCTCTGTTCCTCCTCCCCGTCTGCTGGTCCGCTCTTTGGTAGTCAAACGGTCATGAGCCGTCAGCCACATAAAGGTTCTAACGCGTTCTGGAACCTTGAGTCTCCAAATAGCCTTCCATACCTTGTTAGTATCATCCTTTCCTACTCCTCTCAACCAATTGTAAGCTGAAGCAGTAGTAAATTCTCCCCCAAGTGTCAACCTCCATTTAGCTTGATCAGGTCCATTATCTGGAACTGGAGCACTCATAACCAGTATACTATTTCGGATGACTTCTGGTATAGTCGACCCCAGTCTATCTAATCTCCAGTTACCTTCCTCGTTCACTAAGTCCCTAACCTTCATATTCTTATCAACACTTTCAAGATCAGGAACGTATCTAATAAGAGGTTCCATCATATTTATCCACCTATCAGCCCAAACGTTTACATTATTGCCATCGCCAACCTCCATTTCAATATTCTCATTAACTCTTGGCCACATTCGCACAAGCTCTTTCCACAGCTTTGAATCAGTGGCCTTAGCTTCAGGTTTTCCTTCTTGGTATGCTCTCCTTCCATACTTGCTATGCAACACCTTGACCCATAGGTCATTAGGATTAGTTTTGGCTCTCCACAGAAGTTTGCACATAAAAGCCTCATTCATTCCTTCCAAGGATTTCAAGTTTAGACCCCCTTCCTCCTTCTTTTTGCACAAAGTATTCCACGCAACTGCATGCCACTTCCTTTCGTTTCCTTGCTCTCCCCAGATAAATTTCCTATGGGCTTTCTCCAGTTACTCCAGGATACACAGCGGGATTTATCGTGCTGCATTGGATACAACACCATTAGCCCTACAACAGATTTCACAAGCATAATTCTCCCAGCAAGGGAGAGACTATTAGCTTTCCAGCCACTAAGCCTTTTGTGTACTCTCTCAACTATCTTCCTATACTTCTCCTTTCTTTTCCTAGGGAAAGCTATTTCAGCACCAAGGTACCTCCCCAAATCCTCCACTTCCTTGAAGCCACTCTGCCCACAAATCTGACGTCTGATCTGTTTCCTCACTTTCGGAGAGAAGAAGATTTGTGTCTTCTCCTTACTGATAGTATGCCTTGAAGCTTCTCCAAATTCCTACAAACACAACAAAATATTTTCCATTTGGTTAGAGTTTGCTTCCACAAACAGAACTAAGTCGTCTGCAAACATCATGTGTGATATAAAAGGACCCTCACTACAAGCTCTCATGCCTCTCCATTTTTTCTCTCGCACCCTGTCCAGAATAAGGTGAGTAATTTTTTCCATACCAAGCACAAAAAGGTAAGGGGACAAAGGGTCCCTTTGTCTCAATCCACGAGAATGTTGGAATTCCTCTAGCTTTTCTCCTTGCCAAAGGATACTAGTTGTGGTAGTAGACACACAACCCATAATCAGATCTCTCATCTAACAAGGACAGCCTATTTCAATCAAAACATTGTTCATGAAATCCCATCTGATCTTATCATATGCTTTCTCAAGATCCACCTTGACCGCCATAAAACCTTTATTCCCTTTCTTTCTTCTCATAGAGTGAATCATTTCATTCACAATGATAATATTATCATGAATATTCCTCCCAGGAACAAAGCTAACTTGATAAGGAGAAACCACCGTACCCATGATACCTTTAAGCCTTTTGACTATAACCTTAGTAAGAGCTTTATACATAACATTGCATAAAGAAATAGGTCTCAACTGGTTCACCTTTTCCGGTTTGTCAACCTTAGGAATTAGAGTGATTAACGTCTTATTCACTCTCCTAATATTCTCTGGGCTTTTCCACATGTCCTTCACAGCATCCATCACATTCCTTCCCACTATCTCCCAATTCCTTTGAAAGAAAACAGTAGGGAAACCATCGGCTCCTGGAGCCTTTAATCCACCAATGGAGAAGAAGGCTTCCTTTATTTCCTCATCCTTAAGCTCCTCACTGATTAGGTCCCACTCCTTGCTTTCAATTTGCGGCCACCCATGAATAGTATTACACCAACTCCTGTTTCCTTCTTTTTCCTTAAACAGATCCTGGAAAAACCAATTGACCGCTTCCCTACCTCTTTTTTCCCCTCCACCCACTTATTCGTCTCATCTTTAAGCATTAGGATTCTAGCCCTCCTTCTCTTGATGTCAGTCTTCGCGTGATAGTAAGCAGTATTTCTATCTCCATCTTTTAGCCACTTAGTTCTTGCTTTTTGGAACCACAACATTTCCTCTTGAGCAAGAACCTCTAGAAGCTCATCATTAATCTCCTTCTCAACTTTTTCAAGGTATTGTTTATCACTCACCTGAATGGAGCGTTGAACCCCCTCAAGCCTCCTCATTAAACAGTTCTTCCTCTTCTTAATATGCTCAAAGGTGTGTGTATTCCAGTAACTAAGCCTTGCTTGCAGGTTCAATAGTTCTTGACTAATGTCCTTCTTGCCTTCCTAACAGCTTCTCAACATACTTTTAAATTCCTTGTGCATAAGCCAGCTTGCTTCAAATCTAAAGGGACGAGCTGCCCTAGTTCCTTTCTCAGCTTCAAAATAGATAATGAGAGGATGATGATCAGAGTTTATCCTAGGCGCCACTAGAACATGAGTATCTTGAAAGACTTTATTCCACTCTTTGTTGTAGAGAGCGTGATCCAACCTTTTATACAGTCTTTGAGCAGGGTATATCCTCGGACCCTTCCAAGTAAATCTTGGACCCACGGCTCCAAGATCAATAAGTTGGCATTTTTCAATATTCTCTCTAAACTTCCTACACTTATGGACATCCACAACTACCCCTCCCCTTTGTTCATTCATTTCTTTTATATCATTAAAATCACCTACCAAAAGCCAAGGTCTTTTCTCGTTTACAGATAGTTTCTCAACTTCTTCCTAGAAATTTTTCCTTTCTGCCTCTCTTGGAATAGCGTAAACTGCTGTAAGCAAGCAGCTACCTTTTCCTAGTCAAATATTCCAAGCACTTAACCGAAGATCCTCAAACATACCTTCTCCTTGGGCTTCTTTCCCGACATCTACCTTCACCATTGATCTGTAGTTCAACTTCCATGGTATGGAATCCTTGGGCTTCATTATGAGTTACCGTCACATTACAGCCCATTTCGTTTCCTTCGTTAGCAGGATCTGGAGGCACTGTTTCAGTACCAGACCACCTCTCCATCTTCTCTGTAGGGCCCATACTAACTTCTTCAAAATCATCGCTCCTCCTTTCCATGTGTATATCACCTATCGGCCCACTACTCTTACCCATATCTTGGACCATATCTTGCTCTATGATGTCACTTTTTTCGGCTTCAACTTTAGCCCCTTTATCAGTCACCCCATACATATCTTTGTCAACTTTCTCCTTTTCTCCAATCACCTTCTGACCCTTCTAAGCAAGCTCCCGTACCTCCTCCCCACCCTCTCTCATGCCTCTGCCCTTTCCTAATTGCCGTCCTTTACCAGCTAGAGCTGTAAGTCCCTTATCAGTCTCAATCACCTTACTTTTAGCCTTACCCCTTCCCTGACTGTACCCTTGCTGACTCTCCAATCTGTTTGAAATATTTTGTAGGGACAAACGTGTCTCTCTCTCCGTATCGTCCTCTAAGACATCACCCTCTTCTACTTCCAACACAACAAATCTCGAAGATCCTTCTATCATCTTCTTTGATCTGTCACCTCGTGATACTCCCCTGCTTAGCTTTCCATCTTTAGCATACGACCACCTCCCTCTTTTCTAATCTTGTACGACCATCCAATCACCATAGGTGCCGACCGGAGAACTCCTCAGACTCTCTCTAGTCACTCCCTTATTTCGATCCTGCACTATCTCTTGACCAGGCCTTCCTTCTGTGATGCAAACCTTCTGAGGACAATGGTCTTGATCATGACCAAATCTCCCACATTGAAAGCTGATTGAGTGAAGTCCTTCATATCCAACTTCAACATATGACCATCAACTGAATAGGACGGGAGAAGTGGTGCGTTAATATCTATCTCCACACACATCCTCATGTACATAGTTCTCGCTCTAGCTAAGGTCATCTCGTCCACCTTAATGGCTTTTCCAATCATGTTACCAAGGTGATAAAAGAATTTCCTGTCATAGTAATCCACAGGAAGACTAGGGAGTCTCACCCACACAGCAACATGCTGAATATCATCCCTCCATAGATCAAAATTCCTCTTCCATGTCTGGACTGTCAGGTAGTGGTTATGGACGAGCCAAGGGCCTCCTTCTAAAGCAAAGAAGTAATCATCTATACTCTGGAAGAAAGCTATCATATACCCATTCCCTATAACCAGCAGCTCCACCTTACTACTCTTTCCCCATATCGTTTGAAGCTTCTTTTTCAGGATCATATAACCAACAGAACCAACCAAAATCTTAATGATCAAGGATTTTGTCTAGTACTTCTCCAGTCTACTCTCTTCCTCCTCCGAAAACTCTGCTAGGACCTTTCGTAGTATCAATAATCTTAACTCTATCAGTGATACTCTTCGAGTCCTTTAGCAGTAAGCTCCCGTCCCATACTTCCTCTTCACCAATCTCCAAATCCTTCCCTTGCTCTACATCCTTACTATAGGTTATAGGTTTAACCACATCTCTGTATGACATCGCAACTCTCTCCCCTGATTTGACTAGTTGCTCTCCTTCCACCATCCAGTCTTCCTCTCTTGGTTTGAGCAGATTCTCTCCTGAAAAACTACCTTCTCTTCTTGGAAACTTGCCTCTTATCTCGTTGGTATTTCGTAAGCTCTCCCCATCTGGGCCCCCATTGTCCCCATTAACCTCTTGCATGCTCGACAGAAAGCTACTCATCCGTTAACCCCCTCTGATCCATACAACTGGTGGTCTGGAAGTTGTGTCCGAGCACTCAACTCAATAGGGTGCATGAACACAGACTATCTCTCTCTAACACAGACTATCACTCTCTAACTACTGGTAAAAATGGATCAAAAGGAAATGTTTCTTCATGACTTCTCTCAAAGGAATAAATGTCTTGTCAACTAGTGTTCCTTCCTTCCACGTATTGTTCCATCAATGAATATAAATATATATGTATACATATATCTGTGTTTTGCGTGTACTTTTTAAAAAATAAAAAGCTGGTCCAAAATACTATATGTAGGTGTGAGTACATGTGTGTCAATATGTAGGTGCTGTATGTGTATATGTGTAGGTGTACGTGTGCGCAGCGTGTAGGTGTATATGTTTTAAGTTAAGTTTTTATTTATTTATTTTATTATTTGAAAAGAAAAAATAATACATAGTTATATATATTTTCAGTGGCCGTACATATATATAAGTGAATAAGACTCAACTCTACAAACACGTTTCACTTGCTTGTTTACTCCTTGTTTCTTTTATTTTTTTATAAAAGAAAAGCAATTATGTCATATCATGGTTTCTCTCATTTGTGTGGGAGAAGTGTGTGTGTATATATATGTTGTTGGGATTAGGATATAAAAGCAGCGGAATTCAAATTTTTCTAATCCCAAATACGGATCTGTCAAAGGCATTTAGATCGAGGAGATGAAGGTGTACCTTTTACGTTTTGAGATTGTCCCTTCCTCTGCGTCTGGATCTCTTCAAACTCCACAACCTTCCACGCTCTTGCTTTCGATCACGAGGAGCCGACGTTCTTTCAATCACCTCCCTCTACCGATATCCACACAGTCTCCAACAATAGCAACGTGTTAGCGCCTCTTTGTTTCACTCTCTCTTTCTAGGATTTCATGGCTCAAGAGCGAATTCAAATTTAGAATGGGATGCCTCTTCTGTTCACAAGCACTTATATTTATAAAGCTCATAGAGTGCATCATAATCAAGGATTAATATTTTATTAATATTGAAAAATTTGAATTTTTTTTTAATTTCAAAAGGATATTCTACATCTAATCTTGAAATTTTAATTTCAAAAGAATATTCTAGATCTAATCTTGAAATTCGGATTTCAAAAGATATTCAAGATCTAATCTTGAAATTTGAAATTCAAAATGTGAAATTCGAATTTTGCAATCTTAATTTGGATTAAATTGATCTGATTAAATCATATCCATTTAATTAATTCAAATAATGAGCCAACAGATTTAATTTATCTTTATAAAATTAAATTGATACTAGTTATTTAATTTATCAAATAAATTAAACTAACACACACAAATATTATTTATATAATATTGTGAAATTTCGAATTTCAACATATATACACATATATTTAAAATTCGAATAAACCCTAGAAATAAAGCTTATGTTGGGCTGTTCTTGCGTGCGAGCATGTAGGCCCATATAAAGTTGGCAGTTGTCTAATCTCATTATAAGCCCACAAGTCGCAAGCGGTCTCTAGCAAGACATTACGACTACCCAAATCATACGGGGATCGTTAACACGATGTAACCTTTTATGCAACCACATCATGTCCCTTTTATCACGCGATATCTCGATCAAGGATGAGGCATGGATGACATCATCCTCCTATTCCCGACCATTACTTTCTGGATCCCTGAGTAGTTCGATCAAAGCAACGAAAAACCTCTTTTCGTTATAGTATGGCCATACATTTCTCAGATTCACTCATCGAGGGGCCCAGTAATATCTCTCAACTAATTTGAGGGATAAATCCCATCTTGATCACTCACATTCCTTCACATGAAAACCCTTAAGCCCGATTATAGCCTTTATCATCACCCGGTCAAAGGTGACTTTTGACTAAGTCAAAGCTTAGTGACTTTCATGCAGGAATCTATGATGATCTCAGGTCAAAGGGCATTGTGACGTGATTACATATGAGATAAGCTAATGACTTAATCCATGCAGCTTTCTCATAGCGGGTCGGTCCAGCATCTTGTACTCTTACAAGTGCCTATGACTTTGACTCGTATCTCCATACCCTATCAAAGTCATACTGGTCTTACTTTATCTTTGTTCCCGCAGAGATAACCGACCAGGGACATTTAGGACAATATTCATAATTTGCCCACGGATGCAATTATCATAATAAACATACAAAGTTTATGATAATTAAATGGAGAAAATATATTAAAATAAATAATATGTGAGGTACAATGATTGGCCCTAGGGCACAATTTCCAACATAGGTATATATCTACGTGTGAATTCAAAGCCTTCCAACATTTTTTAAACCATGTAGCTCATGCATCTATTTACTGTTGCTCAAAAAAAATAAACATAGAGAAAAGGAAGAATGATGCTCAATGCCACACGTGTGTGCATAAATGGGTGTAGGTGTATGTGTGTTTTTTGTATTTAAAAAAGAATAATAATAATACATTACCTTTAGATTATCTAAATTGAAAATTTATTATTATTATTATAGTATTACCATTACTATCACCACTTTTATATTATTATTATCATTATTTCTTTCTTCTCAAACAACCTGTAAAATTTATAAGAGAGGTTATATCTTATAAAAATTATTTTGTTTCATATGAATAAATAAGGCAACTTATATCTTTAACTAATATATGGGTGCAAAGGGTATTCTTAGGTATTTAGATTATCTTTAAAGCAACTTTTAAAATAGGTTAATTAGTATATTGATATAAATTATTGTGTGTGATTTTTTGTAGACTCTCATTGATAGAAATAGTATGTGAGGTAAATATCTCTCACATACTTACCTCAAAATCCGTAAAAAAATTATTCATAAGCATTACCTTTCATCATCACAGAAAAGGAGAGAAGAAAAGGGAAGACCTTATCAACCTATGAGATAGCTACACTTAATTTATGTCCTCTTGCTACTTAATATGACTCTTGTTAAACTAAAACATCAAGGTTTGGTAAATTTGTTTTTTGGAAAATGAAAACTACATTCTTGCTATTGTAAAGGAAAGAGAAGATAAAAAGTTAAAAAAAGCTCATTCATTTGTCCCTCTTATCAGTAAGAAAGAAAGAACTACCTGAATATTTGAGCCCCCTTTTCAAGATCATGCAACATTTTCTTTCTTTATAATTCTTACATTCTCCAATTCTAACACAAGCAAATTCCTTAACCACTCCTTCATTTCCCCCTTACATTTCGTTTTTAAATTCTCTCTTCACTTCTCCATTTTCATGAAAAAATATCATACCATTTAAATTTAATGGATGAACTAGATTTTAAGCTTTTCCTCCAAGTTTTTTTCTTGATATATTGCTTATTACAAAATTTAAGAAAATAACGACAAACTAGAAGCTCTGGTTTAATTCACTAAGATTGGCTATTCTAATCTCTCAATCAAAATGGTTCATTAATACTCCTCAGAATTCACCAAAAATTGTAATGACAACCACCAAAATCTCAATCAAATAACAGTCTCCATCGAACCACAAACCAGAGAAGGAAGGAGATAGAAACAGACAATTCATCAGGGAAAGAAAATAAACAAATGACAAACGAATCTTTTCATATTGGGTTTGGGTTTTGCAGCACTAGCAAACAACATATTTGCTAATAATTTGACCAGCTTTACTCAACTGAGAGAGATTTTTTTGGCTTTTTTCAAGCTCTCTTCCAATTTCAAATTTTGAAAATGAAACATAACTCTCCAGACGTGTTTCTTTGAATATGAAGCTGTCTCAAATGTAATGAAAAGATATGGAGCTAATGGATAATGAACACCATGGAAGAGAAAGCTCTCTTTACGGAGCAACACAGACAGTCATCTTTGCTAGATTCACCACCTTTGGGTGGGGGCAAGGTCTGACTTGGATATGTGCACAACCCGATGTTTTACGTCAGCAAGGGCAGTGCATCAAAGTTTTTTCCTGAAGAAAAACATTTACAAACCAACAACCACAACCATCCACAGAGAGGAGCTTAAATGTTAGACGATATGAGCTGCACATGTGAGTGGCTGCAAAATCTGATGATGAGCTGAGGTGATGCAGTGGTCAAGTGAGCAACATATCTGTGTCGCATTGAAGATTTCAAGTGAGTAAATGCATGAAAGAGGAGAAGACACATTGCAAAATCTATAACCAAGGAGTACAAAAGCGAAGAATGTTGGAGAGTGGTGACAATATAGAGGATCATGATTTCGAGAGGATAGTTAGGCTCTGGTAGGTATTTGTAGGTGACGGAGAAGAAATGTACGAAAGAAGAGAAGATGAGAGCATAATAAGAAGGCAAGCATGAGAGAGATTCTAGTTTAACTGCTCATTTATTACATTACCAATGGTAGAAGAGCTTCACCGTGACGTTATGGATATGGGTCCTACTGGGGAATGCGGTGGAAAAGAGCTTTTACCATTTACGAGATAATTGTGTGTAGGAGATTATCTCATCCTACAGAAAAACATTGTTAAACTCACATTTGGCTTTTCCAAATGTGGTTCCAAATAGGGCCACGAATTCCTCGTTATGCTTTAAGAAGCTTTTACACCATAATTCCTTTTGCATTCACGCATTGCCAAATAGGGCTTAGTTTTAGGCTCAGAAGTCATCTTTTGGGTTTGAAATGCCCATCCTAATACACAATGTTGTGCTTGTTTAGTTTGCATGTTCGAACCACGTTACTACAAGCCGAGATAAAATACCTATCACATGCTTACATCAAAATTTGTAAAATTACTCTCCCAACGAATTCCTAAACACGCATGTTGTTTATAAATGGATTTCAATCATTATGGTGTTTCCAACTTTCCATGATGTTTACAATAAATTGTGATGGTTGTCCAGCGCAAGAAAAAGCTGTATAGTGGTAATAGATGAGCTGGGGTGGATACGGACAGCTAGCCAGTGGTTTGTGGCTTTAGACTTTTTATAAGCCCATACCATTTAGAAAAAGACTTATCAGGCGGTCTAAGCCTTTTATTTAAATGATGTAATTATAAAAATTGTGATATAGTGGAGTGTTGAGCTCATACCAAAATCTGCCTTAACATTACACCAATGATTGCTTTATTATTTGTTATACATTTTCTATATTTATAAACTCTCTTCATCAGTCATTTTGTTTTGTATCGATAAGTCATTTCCCTTCTTTAATAGGCTTCCTACCTCCTCAACCCTGAGCTCTCCGGCTGTGCCGTAGCTCCTAGCTTCCTCTTAAGCTCCATCCATCAAGTCCAACCACGGTCGTCATCATAGCTTCTGTCTTGTGGCCCAAGTAGTCCAACCTCACATTCCAGCTCCCTATTTATCCATTGTCGTCACCATTCATAATCTGTGATGGGAAGGTAATGTTGTATATATTGTATGTGGGTGTGCCAAAGGAAAAGTCCCAAATTATTTGGGATTGTATGTCTAAGTAAATGTTTGATAAAATATGATCTTGGTCTAATAAATGAGTCAAGAGGAAGAAGAACTTGCACATGATAAAGGTCACTAGAGACAAACCTAGTGATTTTCCCATACCCTTAATGTGCAAATTAGATGTGTGTTGGGCATTTTTATTATTTAAAAAATAAAATAAAAAGGGATAATTTTGAATCCACATTATAGGCTTGATATTTTAAATGATTATTGATATCATGTCAATCAATATTTATGTGTTTCCTACGTTTCCTATTAAAAGCAATATAGGGCTATTTAATGCATATGTCAATGTTTATGCATCTTCTTTTTAAAAGCATTTTACACCCTTTATATGTTTTCTTCAATAATATTAAACATGTTTCATTTGAAACATGTAGCTATACTCTTCCAAAATGCTTTTGTACCTAAAGGATATTTAATGACTTCCAAACATTTTTACTTTAATGATATTTGACATCCAAAAGTTGTACATACGCTTCCAAAATGTTTTTTTTCTTCTTTAATGACTTTTTATACCCAAAAGTTGTAAGTACATTTCCAAAAGGAAAAAAAGGTTTCTTGCAAAAAGCTAAAACACTGTACCTACATTTAAAAAAAGGTCTCATGCACAATGATTTAATATCCAAGACATTATGTTGATGCCATGTTTTGATGATAACAAAATCTAGTGTTTTATGTTTTGCAGGAATTATAAAGTTAGAAAATGTTTTTAAACTTAAATTATGAATGGTGATGTTGCTATTCTTAAGTTTGGCATGTTGTTGCTTTAATTTCAAAGTTATAAAGTGTTTTTCAAACTCAATGCTTTAAAAAATGCTCGAGCAGTAGTTAAAGTATTGCCAATACTCAAGCATTGGGACTCAATGCTCGAGTATAGTGTTTCAAAACTTAAGCATTTTTAGCAATACTTGGATCAGACTTAAGCAATACACTTGAGCATTACAACTCAATGTTCGAGCATCGTGCTTCTGACTTAAGAATTTATGCAATGCTTTCACTGAATACTCAAGCATAAATTCAAAAACTGCCAACACTCAAGCATTGGAACTTAATGCTCAAGCATCATGTTCCAAATTTGAAGTCTGTTATGTAATGCTTCCAAGGAATGCTCAAGCACTATCAGAAGTATGTGGGAGTCTCTGGTTCTCAAGTACACTATTGAAGATGCCAGTAAATAGAAGTTCATAGCAGGGAACTTTTATAAGTAGAAAATGAATGATGAGAAGAATATAAAACTCCAAATCAATGAGTACCATAAATTATTAGAGGAGCTCAAAGCTGAGAAAATCAACCTACCAGATGAGTTCATGGTAGGTATGTGATCAAGAAGCTACTGAGATATGGAGTGATTATAAACAGCAATTGAAGCATAAGCAAAAGTAGTTGTCCATGTCATATCTGATTTCTCATATTATTATCGAAGACACAAATAGAAAGGCAATAAAAGCTGTAAAAGGGAAGGAATTGGCTGCAAAAGCAAATTTGGTGGAATCAAAACCACGCTCTAAGAGGTATGATTCCAAAAATAAAAATAAGAAATCTAGTTACAAGCCCAATAACACTAACCTTACCTTCAAGAAAAAGGGAAATTGTTTTGTTTGTGGCAAATCAAGGTACCATGCAGCACAATGCATAAAGAGTAGTGTAGGAGGTAATTATCAAAGAAGCAATAATCCTCCCAAGGCAAATGTGAATTTGGTTGAAGGAGATAATTCCAATAATCATGAAATCATTATTACAGTGGTTTCTCAGGCCCTTCTAGTCTTTGATATGAAAAAATGGGTGGTAGATTCATGAGTCACCAAGTACATCTGTGTAAAAAAAGAGATGTTTACCTCCTTTGAAGAAGGGGGTGATTGTATCTATCGCTGACTCTCGAACTGCTAAATTTCAAGAAAGAGGCAAAGTGATGCTTAAGCTCACATCAGGAAAGATCCTATCACTAAATAATATGATATATGTACCTGAGGTCAGGGCAAACCTGGTCTCTGTGGCTCTGCTTGCGAAGGCTGGGGTTAAATTGTCCTTTGAGTCCGACAAGATTGTCATGACTAAGAATAATGTGTTGATTAAGAAAGGCTATTGTAACCAAAGACTATTTGTGTTGAATGTTGTTGATATGAATGATAATGCATCTTCTTCTGCTTACTTGATTTACTCTTGTAATATATGGCATGCTAGATTAGGGCACACCCCATCGCCTTCGAAAGCTGGAAGCTCAATGATATTGAAAGGCGGTACACGGTGCAAGAAAAGGAGATAAACACGAGAGTCTATTGTCTTCATACATGGAGACATTACTTACTTGGGAGCAAGTTTGTAATCAAGATGGATAATGTAGCCACTAGCTACTTCGAAACCCAGAAGAAGCTTACTCCCAAGCAAGCACGGTGGCAGGATTTCCTTACAGAATTTGAGTACATCCTGGAGTATAAGCCAAGCAAGGCTAACCTAGTAGCTGATGCCCTGAGCTGTAAAAGTACCCTTGCCAGCATCTGTTGTCCTCAGAGTAGCTTGAGGGAGCGTATAAAGGAAGGGCTGAAGCATGATAAGATAGCCCAATCCATCCTTAGCCTCATGGAGGAAGGCAAGACTCGTAGATTTTGGGTCGAGGATGGGAGGCTTCTCACTAAGGGCGAATAGATCTTTGTGCCATCTCATGGCAACCTTCGAAGAGAGGTGTTGAAGGAGTGTCCTTATAGCAAGTGGGCCGGTCATCCTGGCTTACACTGTACATTGGCACTTGTAGGAGACTCCTCTATTGGCCTCAGTTGAAAGCAGATGTCAAGGCCTATGTGAAGACTTGTCTTATGTGTCAACAAGCCAAGGTGGAGCAAGCCTCTCCAGCTAGATTACTATAGCCTCTCCCCATTCCAGAGCGTCCTTGGGCAAGCATTTGTATGGACTTCATCGTGGGCCTCCCCACGAGTGAAGTTTCAACTGGATCATTGTGGTTGTGGATCGATACTCCAAATATGCCACCTTCATTCCCGCTCCCAAGGAATGCTCTGCTGAATAGACAGCCCAATTGTTCTTCAAGCATGTGGTCAAGTATTAGGGGCTGCCTCGTTCGATAGTCAGTGATCGAGATACTCGCTTCACAGGGAGGTTCTAGACGGAGTTGTTTAAGCTTATGGGTTCTAAGCTCAACTTCTCCACAAGTTTTCATCCTCAGACTGATAGGCAGACTGAGAGGGTGAATGCTCTTTTAGAGCTATACTTAATGCACTATGTGGTGCCAATCATCGAGATTGGGCAAAGTTGCTCGATGTAGCCCAATTCTCATACAACCTCCAGAGAAGCGAGGCCACCAGGCGAAGTCCATTTGAAGCTGTCATGGGTCAGCAACCCTTGACACCCAGTCCCGTTGCCTCTGAATATAAAGGTCCTAGTCCTCCCGCGTACAAGTTCGCAAAGGACTGGAATAATCAAGTCGATATTGCGCGGGCCTACTTGGAGAAAGCCTCCAAAAAGATGAAGAAGTGGGCTGATTAGAAAAGGCGCCCAAGAGAGTTCCAAGTAGGGGACCTTGTTCTGATCAAGATGTACTCCCATGCGAGGTTGGAAGGAAGGCATAGGGGTCTCCTCCGGATATATGAGGGTCCTTTCCCCATTCTCATGAAGATTGGGACCCAAGCCTATAAAGTGGAGCTGCCCGCCGGAATCAAGTATCACCACGTCTTCCATGTGAGTTTCTTAAGCCTTATCATGGTGATCCCTCAGATCTGGACAGAGGCATCTCACGACGTGCACCGATGAGCATCAAGGTCCAACATGACAAGCAGGTTGAGGAGATACTTGCTGATTGAAGGGTGCACCGCTCGAACCAACCTTAGCTTCATGAGCTTCTTTTCAAGTGGAAGGGACTTCCTGAAAGTGAAGCAAGCTGGGAGCCCATTTCTCACTTGTGGCAATTCCGGGACCATATCCAAGCCTATGAGGAGAAGAAGGCAACAAGGACGTCGCCAGGATAGGTGGGGGAGGATGTCACATTTTTTTCTAGGGGTTCCTAGATCTCTCTAGAAATCTCATGTAAATACTTGTGTATTCAAGAGAATTCTAGAATTCCCTACACTTTTCCTCACATGTGTAAATATCTAGATATTTTAGCATAAATATCTAGATATTTCAAGGGAGAGTTCTAAAAGATGATTTTAGACCGTAAGATCGAATCAATTTCCACCAAGGGGGCCATTTGTAACCACCAAGCAATCTTGCAATTCAAGAGCGTTCTCCCAAGTTTCCATCTCTCTCAATTTCTCTCTTTAAGTCTTTCCTTAGTTCTCACAGGCTAAGTCAAGACTTTTAGGCTTACTAGCAAGTTCATAGAGGGAGTCTGAGAGAATCTTGCTAGGCCGCACGGAGCTTCCATCAAGTAAATTACTAAGCCTGTGACATTTGGCAAAACTAAGATTACGATTGGCAATGATTTACGAGGAAGGAGAAACCACAAGTCATCACGTTTGGCAGAAGGAGGTTGAACATGTTGAATAGCACCACAGCTGTAGACGTGTCGTACAGTGGCTGGGGAATCCCACAGTTTTGCGTCCTCTCACTAAACCAACGCTCAGCCCCATACATGGCTCCCATCGGCCCTCCTTTACTTCCCCCACCCAACAACCCTGAACGCTCCCTCACACATTACTCTAAGCTGCATCTACTCCCTCACACTGGTTGTTGTGCTAGGAATTTGACCATAATCATGAAACATCGAAACTTCTTTGTGTCCATAAATCAGAGCGATGTGTCTCCTCTCTTTCTTTTTGGATAGGCTGGTCCTCAACGGCTTAGGCCTCGGGTGAGTGAAACGTGATCCCACTCTAAACATGGACTCCGTATCAAGGATGAGAATCCTCCGCAACTAGAATCAGAGGAACTCGATGTTGAACTAAAAAACAGAGCATCATGGGACTTCAATCATGATGACTACATAACTTGTTGTACATCTCAGTTGAATTGGATCTCTAACGAGTCCCATGTTTTTTTACTACATAACTTGTTGTACATCTCAGTCGACTTGGATCTCCAATGAGTCCCATGTTTTTCGACTAACTTCTTGTCCATCCACTTCTCCAGCATACAAGCTCTCTGAGGACTCTCCTCCGCAATCTCATCCTCTCGTACACATCTGTTACTATGTTTCCCACTGATTCTGGTCTGTTTCTTGGCCAATGTTTATGGGTACAAGCTCATTTCGCCAGGGTGGTGTTTGATAAGCACTATTGAGCTGAATATTCCTTGCACACTTCTCATTGGTCAAGAAGAGAATACAGAATCCATAGCACATTTGTTCATACTACCAGTACATATATAGTGTAGAAATAAGAGGAAAAGAATCAGCTGGCTATTGGTCCTATTGGGCCCATTTTGCATTGGCCTATAACCATAAAACTATCTAAACTAATTCTTACACTACCCCTCAAGTTGAGATTTGAAGAAATTCAAAACATTCAACTTGCTAAGTAACCTATTCTGTGTAATTTTACTGACTGCTTTGGTAAGGATATCCGCCTCTTGATTGGCAGATTTGACATGTCTCAAATCAATCAACTTGTTTAGTAATTTCTCTTTAACAAAATGCAAATCAATTTCAATATTCTTGGTTCTCTCATGAAAGATTGAATTATTTGCAATGTGAATCGCTGCCTTGTTGTCACGATGCACTTTCACAAGTTCCTGGTGCTCTACGTTCAGTTCATTAAGCAGCCCTTTAACCCACACAACGTCATAAACTGCTGATCCAAGAGCCCTATATTCAACCTTTACATAAAATCTTGAAACTGTTGGTTGCTTCTTTGCCCTTCTTGATTATTTGAATGAGCCCAATGTTCATTCGAATGAAAACTTACCAAAGGGATACTAATTTTACATCGCACGTTAATCCATGCGGTGTAAAAGAATTTTGTTTTAAAAATATATATATATATATATGAAAAATATTACTTTTAGACTGCACGCATATTCGATTCAAAATGAGGGTCATATTCAATTCAGAATTAAACTCATATTCGATTTAGAATGATATTCATTCAAATGAGGCACATAAAATTTTAATACATTTAATAAATCATATTATTTATTTATCTTGTTTTATTTAAAAATAGAAATTTTAATGATAATTATTAAAATATAAAAAATGTATTATTATTAAAATAATAATTTTTTTTAATAATAATAATTAGGAAATTAAAAACAATACTTTATTTTTTATTTATTAAAATTTTATTAAATTTAATATTTCATATTATATATTTATCTTGTATTTTTTAAATATAGAGATTTTAATAATAATATTAAAAGTAAAAAAATGTATTATTATTAAAATTTTATAATTTATTGTTATAATATTTATTTTTTGAATATATTAAAGCATATA
>JANTPZ010144470.1:0-13328 GCA_025593235.1 Vachellia pachyceras | reverse complement strand
TTCAAGAGGTTGGGAATGTTCAGCTCCTCATGGATGGTAGAATGATGCTCCAAATGGATGGATTAAGCATTGTGAATGGATGGATGGTGGAAGAATTTGGTGATAGTAGGGTTGAAGAGTGTTAGATGAGAGAAAAATGTGTTGTGTGTGAGTGTTCAGCCTCCTCTCCTTCCTCTCTACCTCCCTCGACATTTACCCTAAATGGGGTATAAAAACCGTCTTGGGTCGGGTCTTGGAAGAATGGATCGGGCTATTTCCATCTGGAGTAAAAATCTGATGCTGATACGCGATTTTCGCCGCGGCCAACTTTGTATTTAGCCGCGGCGAAACTCTCCCGAGAGCTTCAGTCTGTTATCTTGAACTTTGGCCGCGGCGAACTTCATTTACGCAGCGGCGAACATTGCCAGAGTTGCTGCCTTTGCCCTTTTGCAAGGAATTCCTGAAATGAAATAACAAATTTTGGCAGTATCACTTGCTCATGAAGAAATTAGGCACCAATATATCATTATTCATGGCATATGACCCCAAAATTACATTAATCCAATTCAACAACTCCTAATCACAATTTAAGCACAAAAAGGTCATGAATGGGCCAAAATTGACTCTATGACTCTGGAAATTCAAGAGGAAAACTAATATAATTAAAGCTCAATCAGTCATTCTTTGAAGAATCCTTTTGAATAAGTGAGGCAATTGAGTTAAACTGATTAGTGGTGGAAGCCTTCTCCTTGAGTAGCATCAGCATATTTTGAAGTAGCTGATTTGTATCCTCTTTCAGTGGTGTACTCAAGGCTTGCTGGTTATTTTGTTGAATGTTAGAGCTAGATGGCCCAACTCCTCCATTTCTTTGAAAACTTTGGCCACTAGCTTCTTCACCTCTCCAACTAAACTTTGTGTTTGATTTCCACCCCTCATTATAAGTATTGGAGTAGGGATCCCATTTATGGTTTGATCTCCCTTGATACATTGCAGATACATCTTCAAATTGGCTTGGGTACACATTGGATATATGCATCACTGACCCACAAGTCTCATAACTTGGAGCAGCTAAATCCATGGATGACTGGGATTTATTAGACTTCAAGCTCTTTAACTCAGCAGTGATTAGAGACAATTGGGATTCTAGGGTGTCCATTCTCCTAATTTGTGTACTTTGAATTTCCAATCTCATGGGCAGCCCTAGTGTCTCTCACACTATATTGTTGGTGGTTCAAAGCCATCTTCTTTATAAGTTCACAAGCTTCTTCGGCAATCAAATCTATCAATGATCCTCCAGCAGCTGCATCTAGCATTCCTTTCTCTTGACTTTTCAACCCATCATAGAAATATTGAACTAGTTGCTCATAAGGGATTTGATGGTGAGGGCATCGGGAAAGAAGATCTTGAAACCTATTCCAGTAGTCATATAGTGACTCATCAAACTCTTGGCGTGTAGAATAGGTTAAACATGAACCATTCTTAGGTTACCCCAACTCTGATATGTGTTGTCCATGTGCATTGGAAGGATCATGAACCATTCTCTTGCCTTCCCTTCCAATGATAGGTTAAACACTTTCCACAGTACTTGGTCAAGCGAGGCTCCAACTGGTTTCATGTTCTGGCATATCATTGATATTGATTGCAATGGATGTATGGATCCTCTCCTGGCAAGCCATGAAATTTAGGAAGAGAATTAATTAGTAATCATTTATTCTCAAAATTAACATCATTATTAGGGCAAGCAGCAGTAAATGGATCATAATTCACATCAGAGGTTGTAGCTTCCCTAATAGTCATTCTTCTATTATTTCCATTATTTTCCCTTATTCTCTCCTCTTCACCATTTCTCATATTACCATTCCCCGGTTGATTTTCATTTATGTTTTGGTTTCAGGGGTTGGGTTGATTCTCAGCCATGGTATTTTCTACAGAATCTCCTAAACTATCTACTTTTCCTATACTAGACTCTCCTACTTCTATACCTAATTCTCTAACTACCTTGCCTTTTTCTTTCCTTCTGTGAGCCTTACGTCTCTCCCTCAATATTATCTCAATCTCGAGATCGTAAGGTTCTAGCTGATTCTTTTTGGGCATACAAAGGAAAAATCAAGGCAGGGGCAAACTAAAACAACTTAAAGCACACTTCAAAAAAATGAATGGAATGGGTGTGTATGAGTGTATCAATGAGTATGTATGAAAGATATGTATGATTGAAGTGTATGTATGTACTGAAGATGAAATGAAACAAGTTGATGAAGTGTGAAAAAGAAATTTTGGCCGCGGCTAAAGTAATATTGCGTCATGGCGAACAATACTCGAGAGGGTAAACATGTGAAAATTCAGCTTTTTGGTCGCGACAAAGAACACCCGAGAGAAATCTCTCGTTAAAAATGCAAGTTACACTGCGGCGAAACTCAACTTTAGTCACGGCGCACTACACCGAGAAGGTGTTTCTTTGTGGAATTCACGTACGCTGCGGCAAAAATAGAGATTGGTAGTGGCGAAAATGCAAAAATTATGCAGAATGCAGATGAAAACTGGTGAATCCAACTATGTTTCCTAAAATGCTATGCTATGATATGAATAAGTGATTCCTATACTATAAATAGAAGTAAAGATGAAACAAAGACAAACACAAAACAAACAAACAAAATCACAATCTAGCAAGCTAATGGCATTTAGCTCCCTGGCAACGGCGCCATTTTTGATCCTACTCGGTTGGTACACGTGATTTAACTTTTGATCGTCGTAATGCAATCGAAATGGATCAAAATATTTGTGATTTCCAAGGATTGCACTATAGGGTGCAACCCCAGGGTCGTTCTCTACGGAGCTATTATGTACCAATAGTTACTAGCTTGAGATTATGTTTGCGATGCAAATGAAAACCGTTTTTGATTCAAAATTGCTATGTACCTTAAGGCTAAATACAAAGTAAAACTTGTTTTTGGTATTTTTCTATGGTTTGGAAGCAACAAAACAGGATTAAGAGGAACCTTTTATTTTGAAATTTAAAACTCTTTTTTTATATATTTGCATTGAAGGTTTCACCGCGTCTAACAACAAAGTTGGTCGCGGCAAACCACACCTGAGAGGGTGGTTTTGTGTGCAAGTGGTTTCGCCTCGGCACACCCATAAGATGGTCGCAGTGAAACACACCTGAGAGGTGAGTTGTTTATTTTGAACAACTTACACCGTGACAAACAAACAATTTGGTCACGGCGAAAGTGGTTTGAGAGCAAAAATGTAGTTCAAAATCTCTTACTAATCAAATTTTTTTTGCGAAAAAGTTTAAAAAACCTAAAAATTGCCAAAGTTTTAATACAAAATGACCCAACATTTAACCTTCAAAAATTCCAGTTGCATTTTAAAATTCAAAGTAGAGCTTGGAAAACATTAAATCCTAAAGCTCCCCCACCACACTTAATTCAAGCATTGTCCTCAATGATTAAAGGGAAAGATTTAAAAACAGATAAAGCGCGGAATTCGCAAGCAATACCGGAAAATCATACAAAAATGTAACGTGATTCGGAAAGCAACAAAGGAACATATATATATAGATGTAAAACAAAGTTCAGAGAATACATCTAGAAAACAACTGTTTCATATTCCACTTGGTGTAATGAAAGCTAGAGATAAAAATGAGGAGAGTTTATTGAATCCAAAATCTAATTACTCTACTTTATACTAGACAGTTCCTCCCCCACACTTAAACCTTTGTCATTGCATCAATTCATTTCAGCAGTAAACACAAAGTAACAGTAAAAGAGTAAGTGAAGGAAAGGAACAACCTGATAGCTAAGGCGGCTTATAGCTCTCATGGTAGTGCTTCAGTAAATGTCCGTTGACCTTCATAGTAGCTCCAATTTCCTCATCTTTGAGCACTAACATACCGAAATTATGCACCTTTATTACTAGGAAAGGCCAGTCCCATCGATCATTGAATTTTCCTTGTTTTGAAACTGAATCGAGCCTTAAACAGCAACACTTGATCACCTTCCTTGAAATTCTTTCTGAGGATGCCCTTGTCATGTACCAACTTAGTTTTTCCTTATACATTCGGGAATTTTCATAAGCTTCCAGTAGAAATTCTTCCATTTCTTGTAATTGCAACTTCCTTTCATTCCCAAGAGCTTCCATGTCCATGTTAAATTGCTTGACTGCCTAGTATGCCTTGTGCTCTAGTTCTACTGGAACATGGCACGATTTACCAAATACCAACAGGTAGGGTGACATACAAATTGGAGACTTGTAAGCCGTTATGTAAGCCCATAGTGCTTCTTCCAAGCAGAGGCTCCAATCTTTCTTCGAGGGTTTAACCATCTTCTTTAGGATGCGCTTCACCTCTCTATTCGATACTTCAGCTTGACCATTGGTTTGTGGATGGTAGGCAGTGGAGATTTTATGGGTGACACCAAAGGTCCAATAAAATCAATACCCTAAACATAAAAAATTTCACAGAACAACAAGGGTTGTTGAGGCATTTCATGACGTTTACCTAGCCCCCCAAAACATTGACATCTATCACAAGATCGACAAAACAAATGAGTCCTTAAATAACGAGGGCCAGTAAAATCCTAAGTCTAAAATTTTTCTTGATGTCCTCCTTGCACTAAAATGCCCTCCACAAACCACAAAATGGCAAGTCGAGATGATAGGCTCAAATTCCTCATCTAATCGCATTTTATACTAACTTGATCGCTACAAATTCTCCACAGGTGAGGTGTGTCCCATATGTAATGCTGAGCCTCACTTTTAAGATTTTGTGCCTGATGTGAAGTCATAAAAGGTGGGGTGAATCCAGTGACTAAATAGTTGACAATATGAGCGTACCATGGCTCTCTAACAATTATAGCTCATAAGATTGAACCAGGAAATGAATCACAAGTTAAGTCAGAAGAATCTACTCCCTTAGTGCCATCTGGTAGTCGGCTCATATGATCCACCACTTGATTTACAGATCCCGATCTACCCTTGATTTCCACATCAAACTCTTGAAGAAGCAAAGCCCATCTAATCAATCGTGGTTTTGATTGAGGTTTTTAAGTAAGTACTTAACAGCTGCATGGTCAGTGAAAACAATAACATGAGAGCTCAATAGATACGGCCTAAATTTTTCCAATGCAAACACAATGGCAAACATCTCTTTCTCAGTTGTGGTATAATTCATTTGGGCTGGGTCCAATGTCTTAGATGCATAAGTTATAGCTCGAGAAACCTTATCTACTTTCTGCCTAAGCATTACCCCTACAGTATAGTTGGAAGCATCGCACGAAAGTTCAAAGGGCAACTCCCAATTTGGCGCAATTAAGATAGGTACAGCAACAAGTTTTATTTTTAGTTCATCAAATGCTACTTTGCAATGGATATTAAAATCAAACTTGACATCTTTTTGCAGTAGCTTAGAAAGAGGTAATGCAATTTTGCTGAAGTCCTTGATGAACCGTCTATAAAAACCAACATGACCAAGAAAAGAACGGATATGTTTCAGGAAATTAGGGTAAGGTAATGAAGAAATTACTTCAATTTTTGCTTTATCTACCTCAATACCCTTTTGGAAATCAAATGCCCTAGAACTATCCCCTCATTTACCATAAAATGGCATTTTTTAAAATTTAAAATCAATTTTTTGTCAATGCATTTTTTCAAAACGTTTTTTAGGCTAGCCAAACAATCATCGAAAGATCCTCCGTAAATAGTGCAATCATGCATAAAAACTTCCATGCATTCTTCTAAAAACTCAGAGAAAACTGCCACCATGTAGCGTTGGAATGTCCCCGGAGTGTTACAAAGTCCAAAGGGCATCCTTCGATATGTAAAAGTACCAAAAGGACATGTGAATGTGGTTTTATCTTGGTCCTCAGGTGCAATTGGTACTTGGAAGTACCTTGAGAAACCATCTAAAAAGCAATAATGCGATTTCCCTACTAGCCTCTCAAGCATTTGGTCAATAAAGGGTAAAGGAAAATGACCTTTCATGTGGTATCATTTAATTTCCTATAATCTATACACACTCCAAGATTTTTGGACCCTTGTGGGTATAAGTTTGTCCTTTTGATTCCTCACCACAATAATCCCACTCTTTTTAGGTACCACATGGATGGGTCTAACCCATTCTCTATCCGAAATTGGATAAATAATCCCCATACTCAATAGTTTGGTAATTTCTTTTTTACCACATCCAATATCAAAGGATTTAACCGCCTCTGGGGTTTCCTAACGGGTTTTGACTCTTCCTTCAAAGGAATTCTATGAGTGCATGTCACTGGGCTAATCCCTGGAATATCTACCAAGGTCTACCCAATGCCCTTTTATGCTCTCTCAAAATAGCTAAAAGTTTCTCTTCCTCTTCTCGGGATAAAGATTTAGCAATTATAACGAGAAGAGTATCATCAGATCCAAGATAAGCATATGTTAAATTAGATGGTAGGGGTTTCAATTCTAGAGTAGGGGGTTGCACAACTGAAGGAATCAATTTGTGGGGCTCAAGCGAGTAAAGATCACTTCCCTGACTATTTGAGGCTTCCTGTCGATCTATTAACTTTCCCGCTGCTAGTCTAAGATTCTTTTCAATATCGACATGCTCCTTTATTCCTAGGGTATCCTCTTTAATTTTTCTGTGCTTAATACCGGTTTCTGGCTCAATCAGCTGCTCATCTTGAGACTGCGGTACATGAAGCAAACATTTCAGTACAATGCATTGAAGACATGTTCCATACCCTCACAAGCACATGTAGAATTTTCATAATACAATGATGCAAAAGGGGGTGGCTCTTCATATTCAGCGATAAAGGCAATAGATAATGCACTTAAATGTACAAACCCATCCATAGACTTAAAATTGGCACAAGTGCTTTCAATGGTCATATCATTTACATGAATTTTCAATGTGGCATAGCCACTTTTCGTAAATTGTCTTGCAGAGCACAATTCAGATTAAAAGGAATGGAATGGGTGGGTGCAAGTGTATGAATGTAGAGTATGTATGTATTGAAAGTGGAATGAAATAGATAAATGAAGTGTGAAAAAGAAATTTTGGCCACAGCAAAAATCAACTTACGTCGTGGTGAATAGTACTCGAGGGGGTAAAAAAAAGAAAATCGATTTGTTAGCCGCGGCGAAAGTATATTTTTGTCACGGTGAATAACACCCGAGAGGATGCCATCGTTAAAATGCAAAGTTACGTTGTGGTGGAATGTGAAATTGGTCGCGGTGAACTACACCCGAGAGGGCATTTCTCTTCGAAAATAAGTTTTAGCCGCGTCAAAAACCAAAGTAGGCCACGGCGAAGTGCGAATCTGATGTAAAATGTAGATGGAAGCTGATATCCTTGTTTATATTTCCTAGAATGCATTGCTATGATATGCTCAAGCCTATCCTATATATATATATGCATATGCAAAATTGAAACAAATAAGAATGCAAAACAAGCAAACAAAAGGCACAATCTAGCCCAAACTAATGGCTTAGGCTCCTTGGCAACGTCGCCATTTTTGATCTCGCTGCTATGACACATATGGTAGTTTAAAACTTGTCATTGTCAGGCTTTGGAAATGGATCAAAACAATTGTGATTTCCAAGGATTGTACTATAGGGTGCAACCCCAGGCTCGTTCTCTATGGAGCCTCGTGCAACACTAGTTAGTTAGCTTGTGGTTAAGTTCGCTTTGCAAGTGAAAACCGTTTTTGATTCAAAATTGTATGGACTTAAAGATAATTATGTAATATCCACCCTTTACTGTAAACTGAAATAGAGGCCAAACTGATACTTATGAGATAAGATAAGACCCAGAAATAAAATGACAGAAAGAGAAGATGTCAATGGACCAAAGAGACCCTGGTCAATTTAGTCCTAAGGCTTTGAAATTACTAAGAATGTAAGCCAAGGACGTAAATGTCATTAAGCACAAATACCAAGGGCAATATGGTCATTAGACACAAAGGGCCAAACCAATAATCAAAAGCCAAGTTAGAACCCATAGATAGAAAGTACAGAAAAAGCAGATGTAAGGAAAGATTAAAGTTAACCCGGCCCTAATGGCTTAAATTCTTTTAAGAACTCCGCAGTTAAGCGTGCTCGCCCTGGAGTAATGTAAGGATGGGTGACCTCCTGGGAAGGACCCAAAGGTCATTTGACAAAAGATCAAGGGCAAACAAGTCAAGGGCAAAATGGGAAATTACAAAAAATTAGACAAAGTAAGGGCATTTTGGTGATTAAGAGATGTGTAAGGGCATTTTGGTCATTTGATAAAGTCAAAGTCAAAGTCAAAAAGTCAAACAGTTGACCAAAATATCAGAAAAGTCACAGATGCCCAAAAGATAGAGCATAACTCATTGATTAATAGAGATTCGACAGATTGTTGAAAATCGGCTTAGATTTTTATTTATAGAATTTTGAAGATTTAACGGCCGAAAATAATTATTTGAGGTATCATGAGACCTTAATCAGTTTAGTTCAAGGCATAGAAAAATAAAGTGAATTTTATAATATTTTATAAAATTATTGCCCAATATACGATTAAGGCGAATTCCCAGAACTGAGGGGAAAAATACCCGAAAATCTTGAAAATATAATTTTATTCAAAAAATTATTTTTAGACAATCCGGAGGGCAATTTGATGAAAGGAAAAGGGCTAGATTATCAGTGAAAATTATAGAAATTTTTAATGCCCTAAAAGTTATTTGCCCGTCGGAAATACGTTTTTCAGGGATTTTCGACTGGATAAAATTACCCTGTTATTTTTGGATGAATTTCAGGGGTATTTTTGGATAAATATTTCATCATATTAGTAAATGAAATATGGAGATTAAAATAGGAATAAAATATCTCCAGAAAGGTAGAGAAAAATTTACCGGAATAAAGTTATGTTTACCGTAAAAGTGTAATTGGTAGGAGTAACCGAAAGGAAGTTGGTTTGGTTAGTTTAACCAAAGTTACAACCAGATTTTTTGACCCCATGTGCACCCAATAATGACACCTTTATGAGAGCCAATTAGAAGCGAGCAAGTGGTGGAAAGGTGAATGAATCTTAGCCATTAGATTAAACTTACAAGTTAAGGTTTAATCTCAACCATTCATGCAATTTCAATGGAATTAGTTAAAGAGACAAATTCCTCTTCTTTCTCCTTCATTTGGATGAAATTTTTGCTGCAAAAATGAGAGGAGAAGACGCCATTCTTGCATGGAGAAGGAGAGAAAAGCTTCAAGAAAACTCAAGGTAAGAAGCTAAACCAACCAAACCTATACCTTTTCTTAATCCTTGCAACCTCCTCTACCTTTTCCATGGATCAATTTCTTGATTTATATATCCTCTCTTTTTCAAGATTGAAAGTTAGGGTTCTTAATGGTAAAATTAAGAAAGAGGGGGATTTAGAGGAAATAATTGGTTGCAAAATACTCCTTGTGTGTTAAGGAGTAGATTGATGTATATATTGGTATGGTTTGGTTGTTGTATGAATTTTTGGAATCTCAAACCCTAAAGGGAGGTGCTGTCAAATTTGATATTTGATAAGGAAGAGTTGTTTTTGAGCTAAATAATCTATGATAAGTGTTTTGGGATCAAGAATATGTTGTTATATTGAAAAATCACTTCCTCCTTACTTGGACGATTTTCGTCCAGATCTGTATGGGGTAGGAGGAGTGTGATTTTGATGATTTTAATGCTTCTATTGAGTTTAGAAGGCAAAATTGTGTAGGGTATAAGTGAGAAAAAGTGTTGGGAAGCATTAGAAATCATAAGAATAAGTTACAAAGTTTTAGGATGCTTAAAAGGACAAGAGAGGCTATATTTCGTTTTTAGAATTCTTTTGTGTTGATGATGATTTGAGAATGATGGATATGTTCTTGTGTAATTCTTAGGAAGTTTAAATACAAAAGAAATCATTGGAAAAGATTAACAAGAGAGCTTCAAGTTCAAGGGGGAATTAATAGGACAAGGTAGCAACACTCCTAACTTTGGCATCTACATTGTATTGATTTATATATGTATTAATTGCCATGTTTGTTGTGTGGTTGTAGCCATTTAAATTATGAAACCTTACTTGTGTGAAAGCATGATGGTTGTTATGCAATGATTGTCTTGACTTGGAAACTTGATTGATTGTTCTTGTTACATGGCATACTTGATTTCGTTAACAATCATGCACGTAGATGTATTATTAGAGTGTTTGCTACTGGGATTTCCTTGAAATCTCACCCTCCCCAACTAACCATTTTAGGTACAAGCACAAGCAAGGGTAAGAGCAAAGTTTATGGTGATTGAAGATGAGATGGTATTATGAGCTTGCTTGTAGAAATTATGAATTATGTTTGAAGTTATGTTGAGGGTTGTTGTAGTTATGTAAATTAAACCTCTACATGATAAATAGTGATTAAATGTGAATGCATCCATGAATACAATCAAAAGAATTAGACAAGTTAGGTATGTATTAAGATAAGTTTTAAAAATGATCAAAAGAGGTTTTAATAAAATTTTAGAAACGGCAAGTTTTCAAGTAAAGGGTTCCAAAATCTTAGAAACTGCCCTGTTTTCAATTGATGATGAAAAATAGCAAACGAACTCCAATTGAGCTGAAACATTCCATTTAAATATTACACATCCTAATATTTAAAATGAGCTAAATTTTGTTAAATTTGGATGTTTAGATAAGGAGTTATGATTTTCCAAAGTTAAGAAAAAAATCTGGAAAACTGGAAAGTTAACAAAGGAACAGTGATTTTCACGAAATAAACTGTATCAATTGGGCATGTTTTGGAACCAGTGAGTACTTTTCCCCTTCAGATCACTTTATAAGCTTCAAACAGAAATTTGAACCACTCCATTTCGATTTTTCTAGAATTAGTTATGATTTTTCAAAGTTGGGCACCAAATCTGGAAAATGACCAAGTGAATAGTAACATGAAAATGAAATTTTCAAGTTCACTTCTTTGGTTGATTTAAGTTACCTAAGGCCCTAAAGTGGTTCAATAGTGATCTAATATGAAACTTATAAGGGAAAATAAGGAGTGTTACAAATTACAAAACAAAGTTTCTCTTTTGGATTTTGGAAAGCAATAAAAATAGAATTGAAATGCACAAGATGTTCGATGATGGTTTTCCTCTTGGAAATGGTTTAGGCTATCATAGTTCACAAAACATTAGGGAAAGCATTAGTTTTGCACTAAGTTTCGTAATGTAAACCCTAACAACTCGCTGGGTCAGAAATTCCATGCAATGAACTCCATTCCATGAAACCCTTTAAAAACACTTAGTATGTGTAAAGAAATTGCCAAGTGAAAAATCCAACTCAACGCAATATCACCTCAAATATCAAGCATAACTAGGAAGATAAAAGAGAGCAACAAAGATCTCATTGAATCAGTAGAAATAAGACCTCACTCTACCAAGTCAAACACAAATCAAATCAATACACAAGTAATCAAATTTTGGCTCGACCGAGATCAAGTGTTTACGTACAAGTCACAAGTCCTAACTCAGAGACTATGCAATCTATAACATAAACACAGATTAAAACTACTACTCCCCTTTTAGCACTTTGAGCTCAAGCCATCTTCATCTCTAAGAGAAAGGTGTAATATCCATAATTTCTTTGCTAGCTGAAATAAATGCTAATCCGATAACTAGAAAATAAAAAGAGAAACCAGAGGTAGATAACTCATAAAGAAAGGAAAGTTATAGCCAGAAATTGTAAAGTTAGATCTAGCTTAGTGTATGGAGTTCCATAGGAATTTTAAATTTAAGATACTTGCCCTAGAGTAATGTGAGGATGGATGACCTTTAGGAAAGGACCCATATGTCATTTAATAAAAGACCAAGGGCATGAAGGTCTTTCATTATTAAAGGTAAAGGCAAGATGGTAATTTTGGGAAAAGTAGAGAAAGTAAGGGCAAAATGGTAATTATGAGAAAGTGGAAGTGCATTTTGGTCATTTGACAAAGTCAAAGTCAAAGTCAACTGTTGACCAAAATTTACATATGCCCAATAGATAGAGCCCGACTCACTGATCACAACCACGAAACACAGATTTTCCAAATTCGGATTAGATTTTTATTTATATAATTTTGAAGGGCAAAAAGGAGAAAAATAATTATTTAAGGTACTAGGAGCCCTCCAAAAATTTAGACAAAAATATGGAAAAATCCAGTAAATTTTATAGTATTTAATAAAATTATTATCCAGTGTACAATAAAGGCGATTTTCCCGAAAATTGGGAAAAAGATCCGAAAATCCCTGAAATATAATTATTTCAAAATTAATTTTGGACAATCTAGAGGGCATTTTGGGAAAATAAAAAGGGCTAAAGAATCAGTGAAAAATGTAGTATTTTTCAAGGCCCTAAAAGAATATTGCTCTCCGATTGTACGTTTTAGGGATTTTAGACAGGATAAATTAATCCTATAAAATTTGAGGAAAGTAAAGGATATTTTGGGGATAATAATTTTGTTATATTCAAGATGAAAATATGGAGATTAAATGAGGAAGAAAATATCTCTAGAAAAGTAGAAAAAGATTTACCGGAATATAGTTAAGTTTACCGGTAAAAAGTGCAATCGGTAAAAGTAACCGAATGGGATACAATTTGGTTAATGTAACCAGATTTCTAACCAGAAATTACAGCCATTATTATCACTTTTTGAGGGCCAATAAGAAGCAAGCATTTGTCCCTTGTGTGGCACAATATCATCCCTTAGATTAAGCTTAGATTACAAGATGAAATCTCAACCTTCCATTCCATTAATGCATGATTTATTAAATCATCAAATTCCCTCCATTTCCCATCTGTTTTGGCCGACTCAAACCAGCAGAATTTTGAGATGAAGGAGACGCCATTTACAAGGAAGAAGAAGAGGAAAAAGCTTGGAGAAAATCAAGGTATGTGAAGATGGTATCTCAATCTATATACCAATCTCTTCCTTGTAACTTCCTCTTCAACTTCCATGGTTCCAAAATCTGATTTTAGCCCTCTTTCTCAAGTTCCATAACCTAGGGTTCTTGAGAGTAAAGTGAGAAAGAGAGGGATTTAAAGCCATCAAGTTGTTGCAAATGTCTCCTCTTGTTGAAAGGAGCATATTGATATATATATATTGTGGTTGTTTGAAGTTGTTGATGAATTTTGTAAATTTGGGAAATCAGTTTTGGAAGTTGAAAAATTCATGTTGAGTTGTTTTGGGAATGTGTCTCGGCCTGACCTGGAAAATGAGGGAGATGAATTGTTTTGATGATTTTGATGCTTCCAATGGATTCAAAATGATTTTTTGTGTTGGGTATAAGTAGCCCCAAGTTTATGGAAGCATTAGAAAATCATAGAGACAAGTTTGATGTTTTAGGGTTTAAGAAATTCAAGGGAATG
>JANTPZ010144469.1:0-14524 GCA_025593235.1 Vachellia pachyceras | reverse complement strand
GTTGAGAAAACGGACACAGATTCCTAAGTACTTTATGTGAGAGGAATTTTGTCTCGGCTTGCGTGAGAATGGGTTTTGGGGGTCAAAACGGGGTTCCTAACGGAAACCCAAACGAAGCCATTGTGTTTCTGATTATCTAACGAGAGCCACTTCTATAACGATGCAAGACTTATCATACAAGTTTCAAGCTGTGGCAATACTCCACATCTTCTGGAATACCATTCGATGTACATATTATTTAACACCTGAAGGCCATTCCACTTCCATTGAAACAGTTTCGGTACCAGTTATACCAAATAGATGTTTATGGATAGATTTAGAACATGAGCAATGTATTTACTAGGTGCCCATGCATGGGCTAAATTAGGTTTTTACTTAAGGTGAGTAAACCAACCTGTAACCCGTTTAAAAATACCCGCATGTTTTAGACCAGTGACGGGTAGAGTTGTTCTTTCACGGGTGGTACAGGTTTACACGGGTGCCCTGCCCACCCGGTTGCCCCGTTAAGTTTTTTTTTTTAAATATAACAAAAAAACTTCTCTAGGCTGCTCACACTCTCCGTCTCCCATGTCTCTCACCCCAAGCTCCGTCCTGCACTCTCCCGCCCCCCTTCTTCGGTTCTTTCAGCTCCACAGTTTTCCCTAGCCCCATCGGCTGTCGCTCCGTCGCACTCCCTAGCCCCGTCGGTCGTCCCCTTCAAGCTCCAACTCCAGTCCCCGTGCCGTGACCCCCACAGTCAGTCGTGACTCGTGACCTCACTCATCTCGTTGTTCCAACAGTCTCGACCTCCGCAATCCGCCCTCAACCTTTGCCTCAGTAAGCTTTCTTCATCTGCCTGTAGGGCATCTATATGATCTGATTTTTTTTTCCGTTATGAAATTTTATTCCCCAGAAAGCTCTTCCTTATCAGCATCCGCATTTCTCTTTTGCTATAGTTTTTTTTCCTTCCCTGCATTTGCTGATTGCTGGTGCCTTTTTGCTAATTTGGTGTTGTGTCTCTGTTTATTCCTTTATAAATTGATTGACTACCGCAAAAGGAGATTCTGGACGTTGGGTTTCTGCCACTAAGTAGTTAAGTTGAGTTTTTGAATGCAAGAAGAGTTATGTACGTTGTCTCTCACACAGTTTTAGCTCTGAACAATCATTAAACTTGAGTGTGTCGTAAATTCCTTGAAGCTGCCTTCTAAAATTGCTGGTGCGTTTTTAGGGATGTTTCTAGATACACGTAAGGAGATGCTTGTGGAGAGCACTTTTGGCTTTCTTTTTTCTGAAACCAAATTATACTTGAACTTACTATCAAAATTGCCGTGCATATTGTTGAAAAATTTTGTTTGTTTTAACTTGTGGGTTACTTTTTGAAGAATTTTCAGAGTAAGCAGTTTCAGTTCCAAGCGCAGCTTAGACTGTTGGTAAAATTTCATTCTGCAAATGTCATAAATGATTAAACCTTTTCAAGCTCTCGTATGAGGCTGTTTATTGTCACTTCTGATTTATAATGTAGCTGATAACATATTAGAAAAGGTATTTTAGCACAAACATTTTAAAAATTGAAATCAGGGGCCTATTCATCCCCAAGGCTTTGCTACGTGGTGGGAAAATAATTGTGAAATATATAATTGAAAAGTATTTAATGAAATTCTTATGGACAGTTGTGCTTTAATGTTATCACTTGGATTTGATGAAATCCTTATGGAGGCACATGGATAATTTGATTTGGGTAATTTTGATTTCATAGCCCAAAGTCCCAAATTTTGATTTGATTGAATATGAAATGTTGCTACTGTAATTTTAAATGCTGCCGTATTCATTAATCATTGGTGCTTAAATGCTGTTGAATTGTTGTTTCCTTGTTGTTTTGCTGCTGAAATGCTGCTGTTTCCTCACTATTTTGCTGCTGAAATGCTGTTGTTTCGTTGCATCCCCCAACTGTGCGCACGCTGCAACATGTAAACTGTCCAGGGGGAGGGGAAAAAGTTTGTTGCTGGTACGGGTAACCCATTACCCGTATCAGCCTGCCCGTTTTGACCCGTACCCATTTGTACATGTCAAAATGGGTTTAATTATGGGTACAAACTGACCCGTACCTGTGGGATCCTTCACGAGTGGGGCACGGATTACCTCACACCTGTCCACTCGTTGCTCTACTCTACTTTTGCTTGTCTTCATAATTCAAAATTAAACGCATTGTGTTCAGGTTTTCAAGGTAGCTTGATATAGGACAAGATTGGATACTGTATTTGCCACCTAGAAGCTACAACAACTATCAATAGGTGTTCCAATACCGTATGCTCACACTTGAACATGTAGAAGCGCCAATCGGTGCAGAGGGATTGTTAAAAATACCAACTACCGAGTAGATGACAGAACATGGGTGTTGGAGAGATGGAAAACCAGTAGAATAGATTATTTGGATATCATGTCATTGATGACTCTGAATTTGGGGTGTAGTCATTTTTCCAAGCAAAGTCTAATTCTCTAAATTCAAGAAGAGAGCAATTTTCAAGAAACTGTAAGGGGAAAACCTTGAATTCATTCTTTATTAGTGTTCCTAAGTACATACTCACAGGTTGCGATCATGCAATGTTGTGTTGTTCTATAACTTATTTGTCCATATTACATTCATTTAATCCATCTATCTAATGATCAAATTCATTGGTTGTGTGAATAATGATAAATTTATTTACCACAGAAACCTACTGGGCTTGAAACACTTAATTTATATACATATTAAAAACTGCTTGATAAGGAAATGAAAAAAGTGTCTTCCAGTGAAAGGGATTAATCCTCTAAAATGTATCAAACCAATGTTTAGATCGTCATTAGAATGCATGATTACATCCCGTAGCCGGCAATATAATGCAGTGTCGTTTTCATTCTTCATCATCTTTGCTGTGGCATGCTATATTGATTATCTTTTGATTCAGTGTATGTCCAATGGGGTAAGAACATAATAATGTATCATAAAACCATGATTCAAGAGAATCCGCACCGTGCAAAATTGTCCTAAGCAACCATTTAAAAAATTCTATCACTTATGAGCATGTAATACGTAATTTTAAAATATATTTGCAAATAAAATTTTCAAACATATGATAATTTTGGCCATTAATCGTACAACATCATTGAAAAAAAAAATTAATTTTTTTTTTGTCAAAAACACAATGGGTTGGTTTCTCCGTCTAATCATATAAATCAATATGTCACGAAAATCAAACGAAAAAAATTGAATAAACCGACTACACAAGTTAAATTTATCTTATATAATTTTTAAAATTTTTAAATATAATCTAGTCCTCATCATATACATACATATATATTTTGGAAGCTTAATGCTGCAACGCAGCGTTTTCACATTTTCTTCTCTTCCGCACAAATACGATCCTCTGGTCGCTTCCTTGTTCCGCCCAATTTTCACCGTCCTCTATTCTCCCTCGATTCGCAGCGTCTTTGGACTTCGCGCTTCACCGTCTTATTGGATTTTCTTCTCCTTCAACTTCGAGCTATGTCGCTGATCTGAACGCAGCCCGCCAGCCGCTCCACCGACTCTGAGCTTCACCTCCTTCAAGTACCTTTGTGGTCAGAGACAGTTGGCTCCTAAAAGTTAGAGTTCTTCCATTTTTTGGTGATATAAAGAGAGAGGGTTTTTATGATACAAGTCTCGTGATTTTGAGCTGCTTTGCTGCTGATGGAGGAAGCTCAATTGGAGACTTCAGAGGCCTCCGAAATTTTAATGGCCTTTCCCCATTACCGTCGATCACATTTGAGGAGTGGAACTTTTCATACCCTGGTTCGTATCATATCCCACTGCAGCAACGAGTGCAGTCTACCTGGCACCACCAATGGAAGTCATGCTGCTTCTCCAAAGCTAAAAAATCATGGTAAGTGAAAATCATCAACTCTTGCTCCTTTTTTTTTTATTGTTCCATAGTTTTCTTCTTGGAATTCAAGTTACTAAATTAATTTGGAAGCACACTTTTAAGCTTTACTTATGGATTTTCTTTTCATTTCAATTTAACTGGGCACTTTTCTTGCAATTCACCCTCTCTTCTCCTATTTTTAAGACAATGGCATCGATAGATTGCAGCCAGAAAGCCAGGAAAAGGAGCCTGAGAAATCGCTTTTTTCCGGTACTGATCTTATGAATCTCAAGCATCCTGTATCCCATGAGGAAAGACAGGTTCATGAGAGTTCTGATGGTAGGGAGTTTACGATGGGAGTAGAGGAAGATGTAGGCTCTACTGGAAGGCAGGATATGATGATTTGTGAAAGAGAAAGTGCAGAGGCCTTGTCGATGGGAACTAATGGTTTGAATGAGGAACAAAAGAAAATGCAAGTGCTAAATCAGATAGTGAAAGGAACTGAAAGCCTAATTGGCCATGGCTCAATTCCTTTGCACTTAGGATTAGGTGAAAACAAGAACGGAAGCAATGAAGCTGACTTGATGGATTACCAAGTAGATGATGTTGAATTCAGAGGATCCGATATCAACACATCTGGAACTGAAAGCGAGTTATATATAGGAGAATTTAATCAGAATATCTCCGAAGGCTTTGATACATCTTCATTTGCTAATAGTTCAACATCTGAAAAAAAGGAAACCTCCATACAGGAAATTAGTACATCAAGTACAAAGCATGAGGGACGACAAAAAGAAATGGAATTAGTGAAACCATTTTGTGCTGAAATGGTTGCTCTTCCTATTATTGAAGAAGGTGAATTCGAGAAGGAAGAACATGGTCAAAAGGTTCATCTAGCAACAGACCTTTCTCTAGATGACGGTATGAAATATAGCGAACCGTTTAATTTGAGTATTGAGCTTGAGAGACTACGAAAGGAAATGGAATTGGTGAAACCTGTTTCTACTGAAGAGGGTAAGTTTGAGAAGGAAGAAGAACATAGTCAAAAGGCATGTGAGGCTATGCAATTCTCTGTAGATCAGGGTATGAATAATGAAGAGTCAAATTCAAGTGTAAAGCATGAGAAACAAAAAAGGGAAATAGACCAGGAAAAACCAGTTTGTGCTGCAATGGTTTCTCTTCCTACTACCAAAGAGGGTGGGTTTGAGAGGGAAGAACAACATGGTCAAAAGGCTTCTGGAGCAACACGCGTTTCTGTAGATCAGGCTATGAATAGTGAAGCATTGATTTCAAGTATAAATCCCAGTAGAAAGCAAAAGGAAATGGAATTGGTGAAACCTGTTTCTGCTGCAATTATTTCTCTTCCTACTACTGAAGAAGGTGAGTTTAAGAAGGAAGGACAACAGAGGCAAAGGCTTCCTGAAGCAATGCAATTTTTTATAGATCAGGATGTGAATAATGTGGCGTCAAATTCACATATAAAGCATGGGAAACAACGAAAGGAAATGGACTCATCAAAACCAGTTTGTTCTACAATTGTTTCTCTTCCTACTACCAAAGAGGGTGAGTTTGACAAGGAAGAACGCCATGGTCAAAAGGTTCCTCAGGCAATGCACATTTCTGTAGATCAGGGTGTGGATAGTGAATCATTGATTTTAAAAAGCAAGCCTAAAAGACAACAAAGTGAAATGGAATTGGTGAAACCTACCTGTGCTGCAATTGTTTCTCTTCCTGGTATTGAAGAGGATGATCTTGAGAAGGAAGAACATAATGTCAGTGATTGTTCCAAACCCACCAAGACATATGTAAGGAAGAGCAAGAAGAGGGATTTGGAACACGTGGACCCATCAGGTAGAAAGGAATCTGAAGCAGTGCATTTATCTGTAAATCAGGGTATAAATGATGAAACATTGAATTTGAGTGAACATAGTGAAGAGATGTCATTCATGGACATTGATATTTTGGATGCTAAACATGTAATACAGCATGAAGAAGAGCAGCAAGAGAAAATAACTCACACAAATGATGCAACGTTTTCCAATCATCCAGATGAAGAAGATATTGAGGAGGGAGAACTTTCAGGTGACTTTAGGATGGATGAGAACTCAATCGATGCGTCCCCTGCAGATTCTTTGTTGCTAGAACAGAGGAAACATGTTGTACAAAAGCCGAAACATGTTATAGAAAATATCATATTTCCTTTTAATAAACAGAGAGAAGAAAGAGAAAGAAAGCTTGAATCAACCCAAGATGTCTATAACAGTGGACTAATAGAACCTAGGAAAAGTGATAAAAATGGGTTTCCAAATGGAGTTGACCTTGGAGTCTCTCGGGAAATTGTCGATTATGGAGATTTAGTCGAGGATGGCTCCATATCGGTGACTAGAAAAAGTGAAGACCGTCAAATTAAAGGGATTGCTGGCTTGCCACCAACTTTGGCCAACAAAAAAGTCTTGCCCAAAGTCGTCTTGGAAGAAGCAACCCCTGAAGATCATCAAAACACATCTGCAATAGAGGTATCATTTTCACTTGAATCCCTCAGTGAATTGTGCAATAAAACATTTTTATTTTCTCATGTTAACTTTACACATAAGCATTGAAAGAGTAGTCTCTGTTTTATTTTAGTTATTTACAGTTATCTCTTTATCTGCATGGATTGTTTTGATCGCTTGATGATCTTTTTTTTATTGTTATGTTTAGTTTTGTGAGCGGTTAATTATTTTGAGTTTATACTGCCTTGTTTAGTGTTATATATATTCATCCATATGTTTACGCATGTTTTCCCTACTTTCTATATTTAAATATGTCAAATTCCCAAAGCTTGTGAGTCTTTTCATCATTTCCCTTGTTTCTATGAACTGTTTGCAGCTTAAAGGCATAAGAATTTAAAAATCATGTATATGAAATTTTTCTTATTGTCAATAATTGGTTTGTTTATTAGTTTATATGAATCGAATGTGCCCATGCCAAGTTGCCAGTCCATGATGCACTGTCATTTGTTGAAATTTTGTACTTTTTTTTTATTGAAGCGTCCAATGATGCAAACTTATTATTATAAATTGTGCCATTTTTGCTTTCGTTGTTCGTTTATGTGACCACTGTGGCCGATCATTTGTAACAGAAATCTGGCATCAGTCGTAAGAAAAAGAGGGGTCCTGTTACTGAAGAGAAGAAGGCTAAAAAGAAGGTATTCTTAAATTGTTTTTCAGTTAGTTTTGTTTATTGCTGTTGAGCTACTGTTTTAAGTTGCCATCTGGATTTTAAAAATTAGTTAATTCGGTTGCTTTTGAAAGCAATCTTAAGATCGTTTATGGAATAGTCTGTAAATCTATATGTTTCCAACGTGTGATTGATCTTTTATTTGTTTGATTAATTTCATTATGCAGGAAAAGAAAAGAAAGCAGAGGGCAGAAAAGAACAGAAAACTTGGCGTTAAAAGGTTGAAGTTGCAGCCAGTACTGAAACCAAAAACTATCACATATTGCCGCCATTATATGAAGGGAAGGTGTCATGAGGTTGTTCATATGACTCGATCACATAATAATTATCTTTGACTCTTTTGCTTGCAAAAATGAAATGATGCATTTATATCAAATTTTTATAAAATTTTCCCTATATATGTGGAATTTGTCATTTATCATCTCTTATTCATAGACTATTTAAAGCTGAAGGCATTCTGTATTTGGGGAAAACAAAATACAGTGGCATCTCATGTGTAATATCTCTTTCAAATGAAAATTTCCTAGCAATGCTTGTCTGAAGTCATGTAGAGGATCTTAAATTTCGACATTTCTATTATGGAGCATCATAACATGGAATGAGATGCATTACCCTGACCTCCTTGAATTTCTTCAGCTTAATGTTCAAAAGCTTCCCATCCCGATCATTATCTGCATGAGTTTTTAATGGATGCATATTTTGCCATATATGTTGATAAGCATTTGATGACCCTAACTTCCTTTGCCATCTCCTATTGAAAAAACGATTTGACAGGGTGACAAGTGCAAGTTTTCACATGACACAGTGCCTCTGACAAAATCAAAGGTATTTACTTCATAGTAGGTAGTCGATAGTTCAGTGATAAGTAAGTGGAGCAACTAATTAGGCTTTGTAAATTTTAGAAAACCTGAATTTTTATTGAAATTGCAGCCATGCTGTCATTTTGCTCGCCACTCTTGCATGAAGGGTGATGACTGTCCATTTGATCATGAACTCTCCAAATATCCTTGTAGCAATTTTGTGACTAAAGGTTCTTGCAGCAGAGGGGATGCTTGTATGTTTTCACACCAGGTACCACAATAGCTTCATATGACTTGTAAATGATGTAGTAACATGTAATGTTATAGAACTACTCTTGATTTGCGTCAGTCAAGCCATTTTGACTATATTTGCATTCATCATCTATCATCTTACTGAAATGGACTCCTGTTAAATGCAGATGCCAACTAAGCAAGATGTTGTTACATCTTCAAATGATAGCAAAGCTGAGTTGAAGCCTAAAATATTAGGAAATACAAAATTGAGTAAGCCACCTAACATCGGCGGCAGCAGTGCTTCTCAGCAAAAACAGATCTCTGATTCAAAAGGAATCCAATGTCACTTCAATTCAGAAAAAGAGGTGGCAGACACCATAAAGAAACTACCAACAATGGTACCTAAAGGAATTAGTTTCATCAATGTTTCAAAATCATCATCTCCAAAACAAGGGATGCTAAATCGAAACAAGGAAAGTTCTGTTCAAATTGGGACCCTTACTGACCAAACTGCATCTGGTACAGCTTTAAACTCGATGAATTCTGAGAAAACGCCAGTGATCGCACCTAAAGGAATTAACTTCCTTTCATTTGGAAAAGGTCGTGTTTCCAGTTTCAAAAGTACTGTTTGCTCCTTTTTGAATAAGGAAAATGGTATCAAGTTGCCCCTCAAAGAAAGTTTAAGTACACCTGCACAAGCATCTCTAGAGAAGGATGATTGCAGTAACGTTGGCAGCGGGACAAAAAGTGTACTGCAGGCTGCTGCATGCTCAAATGCGATTTTAAAGCAAAATCAATGCATAGGAGAGAAAATGGATTTGGGTTTTCAGGGAAAAGATTCAGTAGATCATTATAGTAATGAGGTGCACTCTAGCTCAAACTCTCATCAGGATCACAGTATTAGTAGGTCAGTGCAAGAGGGAGCGAGGACATGTACTCCTCAGACTTCAACTATGACCTCATCTATGCTTCCAACTTCTCCATTTGTTGCAGGTCAATCTTCAGAACGCCTAGCATCTGGACATCATAAGCACGTATTTAACTCAGCCCATAGGGCACTGTTCTCAACTCTATCATTTGCAGCAGAACACAAGTCCAATATTAAGCTGAAGTCCCCTGTTGGTGCATCAGCTGTGAAATTAGAGATGAACAAGGATATACAGAGCAGTTCGTAGATCAAAAAATGCCAGGTAGTTCGTGATTGCAAGTTTAACCCACCTTTAGTTCATCATTGATTTGGTATAACGGAGAAGTTTCAAGCCACCTAGCGCACGGTGAATTACCGCTCCTTTAGGTTCAGTGGCAGCTAATCTGAGGGTTGTTGAATGCTGTCTTCTTCTGCAATCCTTTGTTGCTGCTGCATTGCAGGTAATATCTTGCACTTATCTGTACTTATGCGAGTTTCTTTGCAATGAAGTATTTAACATCTAATAAATAAGTGGGAAGACGTTTGCCTCAAACATGATTCCAGATTTCTTGGACTTGACATTAAAATCCTTGGTAAAAAATTAGCCATTTTAAAATTTCAAAATTCTTTACAGTGATTTCCTGGTGATTGTGCTTTATGATAAGCCCTCCCCAAAATCCATTCCTATACTTACCGAGACAAAATTCTTCTCATATATTTACCTTGGAATTTGTGATCGTTCTCCCAACGGACTTCCCAAACAAGCCCATTATTGTAGGGCTTGCAGATCCTTAGGGCAACAAATTTGATAAGCAATTTCCCACTCTTCTCAACCTTAGAAGAATGGAAACAGTGTTGCATATGTTTGGGAGAGCTTATTTTATGCTTTTTTGTGCTTGACTTCTTTCATATATTTATCTCATATAGTATAAAATAATTTAAACTAAGCTGATATAAACTAGCACATTTTATTTTTACCACCAGCTATCACCCGCGTTCGGCAAAAAAAAAATATAGATTCTGAAAGAGGTGATACGGCACAATGATGGCATCATGAAAATGAAGAAAGGTTGATGAAGAGGAAGATGAAGCCAGCCGCAGTGTATATTCTTTTCTGCGAAAATGGCACATTTGAGTTGAAAAAAAAAAAACTGACTTCTCCAACGCTACGTCAAGACGCTCCTAGGACCTGTTTGGTTGGGGTGAGGGGGATAGAAAATGAATCCATCCCTTCTTTGGTTTAAAATTTTGGAGGGGAGGAGACTCAAAATTTATCCAATGATTCTCTTCCCTCCCCTTATTTTAATTCCATTTAAATTGGGGTTTTTTTTTAGGGAAGTCTAACATTGTGATTAATTTACCACGTATATTTATTATATTCCATCCATACCCTTTATATATGATTTGGTGGTATGAACACTTCTCTTCATGTACACAGTATTATCATTACTTGATATGTTATGGATACATATGTTATGGATTTATGTCATTTTATGGTTTGAATTTTGATTGTGACAAGTTAAGAATAAATTATGGTGAAATTAAGTTACAGATAAATTCTATTTTTTAATTATTTAAATAAATTATATGAAGTACCTCAATAATTGTTATAATTAATTATATAGAAGAAGTGATTAATTTTCGTAAGTGGAAACTAATTTAAATAATCTGTTTAAATAAATAAATATAAATTAACATATAAAGGTAAATGGTAAATTGATTAACTTCCCTCCCTGAATCAAATAAAAGATATTAAAAATCATTTCCCTTCCTGTTCCACCAATTAAACCAAATAAACTAACTTTAAAAATCATTCTGAGAGTATTATTTGCTACCAAGTTTATTTTTAGACCATCTGGTAGTACTAAAAAAATCCATAGTTTTTAATTAGAAAACAGTTAATTTGTTTGCCTTGAGTTGACTTCAATTTAGGTATCAATCTATAACAAGATATGGTATTTGATTACTAACATGAGTCAGGTCTAGCACAAGGATTTAATTTTTTATTACATAAAAAAACAAAGTTTAAATTTTCACAAGGAAGAATATCCACATTTAATATTTAACTATATTAATAATAAGATTGCCTCGATAAATGTAAAAAAAATGACGTTAAATTCATTTAATGTGTGTGTAAGGGATATGGTCGCACAAAACCATTACATAAAAGGTTTGTTTGAATAGTCCGTTTGGGCATCCAAAAGCTATTCCTACACTTACCGAGACAAAATTCCTTTAACATATTTACCTTGAAATCTCCATTCTCCCAACGGACTTATCAAACAAACCCAAAGACAGATAGGAGGAATCGATTGGGGTAGCTGGCAAAAGACCAATTTGGGCATTGAAGTTTAACAAGTCAATTTGCAAAATGACTATCTTATCTATGAACATATTCAAACTAAACATAACAATCTAATTAAAGCAAACTCTTCATTTTTGTCATTGGACTGCAACCATTAGTAATTTACTCCTCAAAGAACTCTTCATTAATTAAAGTAACAAGTGAGGAAAGAGAGTAGGGTATGTTTTAGGGATGGATGAAATATTGAAATATTGAACTAAATTCCAAACCCAAATGGCAAGTGAGTAGTATTAAAGAACATCTGTTCAATAGTCACGAAGTTTAAGAAGTGATAAAACTTTTATGTCAACAGTAATTATTTGGTTAAATCCGAAACTGTAGTTGTATAAAGAAAAAAGGCAATACAGTGTAGGTACAAGGAGAGCTTGTAATCTAAAATGTGCGTTTTTGGCAATTACGTTATTAAATATGTTTACGGAAGTTGAAACAAAACCCATCTCACGTTTTATTTTAACCTGTATGAATCATTCTTGTAACAAATTTCTAAACACACATTGTGGGTTTGTTTGGCGAAGTGATTGTAAAAGCCAAACGTGCTTAAGTGTTTTTCCGTAAAATGAGATAATCTTCTTTACATATTTACCTCAGCTTACGTAAAAGAATTTCTCTCCCGTTTTTCCAAATGAACCCACAAAATGACATGAAAGTGGAAGTTTTCCACTGAACGAGGGGTCATTGTTTTATTAAAGGAGATTAATTGTAAAGTCTAAAAGAGGAAGTTATTTATGAAAATATCTCAAGAGATTGTCAATGACAAGTCAAGGTGCACTATTGACAAATGAAGTAGCTACTATTGACAACTTTTAGAACCTTTTCATAAAGAACTTTCTTCTTTGGGATCGTAGCGTAAATCGTTAGAAGTTAAAGAGGAGATTTTTTAATCTCTTACAAACATCATGATTCAATATTTTAATTTTTATTAAAAGATATATATATATATTTAATACTCAACAAGTTGTCTTTTGTATCTTATGATCTTATCCGGTGTTTTATTTTTTTTTTCCTTTGAAAAATCTGAGCAGGTAGAAGAATTTTGAGAGGCGCAAGTCCCATCAAAAGAAAGGACGGAGAGGAGTGGAGTGAAGAGGTTAGGGATTGTGAAGGCGACACGTGGTGCCCATGCAGTTGTGACACGTGGTCCTCATGCAGCTCCTGACCGACAATATAGTCATGCCTCCGCCGGAAACCGCATCGGCCGTTCCCATTATTAACCCTCAACCTCCCAATTGTTATTTTATTTATCTTACTAAAACAAATGTTTTCATCGTTTTTATTTTTTAAAAAACCAATAAATTCGACATCTTTTTTTTTTGTAAATTATTCATAGTCGTGGCCAAAAAAAATTATAGTCAATCTGGTCTGTCAATGCTTTTTAGGGATTCAAATGCATGTTTGGGAAAAAATTTTCAACTGTACACGTAAATTAAGATAAAATGTATTTTAAAATTCATAAAAAGTATCTTAAAATCTGTAAAATCATATTAAAATCTATAAACTCATTACTTCCTAAACATACACTTGTTTGCCTTATGTCTCAATATCGATAGCTTAAATTTGAACAAGCAAGGTCTTTTGAATTCTGTCATTGAATAAATTGACATAAGAAGCAATTAAATTGCAAATATGAATATTAAGAAGCATATTTATTAAAAAGATGTAAAAATCTTTATTCTCTAAATCTTAAAAAGCCATTAACTTCAAACCCAAAATAGTTTTGAGAAGCTTTTGAAAAATTAAGGAAATTAATTAATTGATATATTAATTATTTTTATTTAAATTTATTTACTTAACTTATAAATCTGTATATAATTTACTAATACACGCAAGTATTTTATTTCAAAACAAAAAGAATTTTGCCATCATATTCCAATAAAAAAATTAATGAACAGAAAGTCTCAAAGATTGGTAAAATTACCATCAGATCCCAGTAGTGACTGGTCCGTTTGTTATTGACGGCTGGTGAAGTTGTTAATGATGACTGTTAGGAAATTAATAACAAAAAGGTCCCAAGAGTTTGTTATGTAATTGTCATCAACAACCTCGGAAGCTATATTGACAACACTCACTGTCTCCATTAACAACCTCAGCAAGATGGAACCTGACAGTAATTTTGTCCCTCTTGTTAAAACTTGATAGTAATTTTATCAATTTTTAAAACATTTTATTTATTAGTTATTTGATTTAAGATTTACCTAAAAAAATCAACTCACTCATTGATTCATGTATCAGTAAAAAAAATTGGTACAGTATACTATGGATATATTCAGACTAGAGGTGGTAAAACGGGCCAGCCCGCGGGTTAGTTCTCTGTTGACGGGCTCGGGAATCCCAACCCGAGCCCGCCAAGAAAAAATACTTTTTATTTTTTTATTTATAAAATTAATATTTTTTAAATTTTTACCTAATTTTTTTCTATAAAATTGTATAATTTCATGTTTCTTTTTCAAATCCTATCAATAAGTGTTCAATAATTTCTTTAAAATAGCATTTAATATTACTTTTTCCTTTGTAAAAAATATTGGGATCGAAAAAAATAAATAAAATACATATAAAAATAATTTTTTTTTAAAAAAGTAAAAGGGCGGGTTAGGCGGGCTGACCCGCCAACCCGCGGGCTAGGCGGGGCGGGTTGACACAACCCGCCCCATAGCGGGCTGGCTTTTAGCCAGCCCAACCCGCCACAAAAGTGGCGGGTTTACGGGTTGGATCCGTGGGCCTAACCCGTTTTACCACCTTTAATTCAGACATTTTAATTAAATACAAACATGTTAAAAACTATTTGACCAGATTCGGGAATAGATGACTGACTGGTGACAGAAAGGGAAACAGGAGGGAGTGGGCCCACCGTTTTGCAACAAACGGCAAAAGCGACGACACGTGGCTATTTAGTTCATTTCCCAAAAAGGGCAGTAGCTCAGATACTCAATTCCTTTGTTTTTCCATTAAAAGATTGGATTAGACGGTCCCCCTCTTTATCTTTGTTCCCCCCTTTCCATTTATTTTTAATTCAGAGGAAATATAATAATAAGTTTATTTGCCACTTCTTTCTACTACTATAGTACTGTTCTAAGAGCTAAGCTTGAACTATTATAAATTATGCCGAAACCAATGCTTTGATATTCCGTCTTTTTAATCCTTTTTC
>JANTPZ010144468.1:0-29987 GCA_025593235.1 Vachellia pachyceras | reverse complement strand
TGCAAAAGGCAAAAAATGGAATAAAAGAGATGTTTAAGATGGATAAAAACCGATACAAGCCCTATACTAATATCATTCAGGCACGATGGGATAAGCATCTGAAGACTAATCTTCATGCAACTTCATACTTGTTGAACCTGGCTTTCATGTATGGTCCTGATTTTATGAACAATGGAAGGTTAATGACAGCTTTAATTGAAGTGGTGGAGGCAAACTCAGCTAGGGATACGGATTACTTTAGCATAATGAAGCAAGCAAGCTTGTATATCGACGGTAAAGAATCCTTTGGAAGAGAAATTTGTAAAAAATCAGCTACAAAGTTTGACCCATGTAAGTATTCATATTTAATTAAAGTTTTTCAATAGCATAGACAACTCCACAGTTAATGAATTGTGTTTTATTTTGTAGATGAATGGTGGAGGTATTATGGCGTTTCAGCTCCAGAATTGCAACATGTTGCAATCCGTATTCTTAGCCAGACTTCTACTTCTTCTGGTTGTGAGAGAAATTGGAGCTTATTTGAACGCATCCATACCAAAAGGAGAAATAGATTGGGGCATCAGAGGCTCAATGATTTGGTCTTCACAAACTATAACTTGCGATTAAAGTATAGGTAACTTTAGATGCTCCACAAACTACTTTTAGTTACTCCATATTGATTTGTACTTGACATTTCATTCCTCTTTTAAAGGAATGAATTGAAGAAGAAGCCGGCAAGTTTTGATCCCATTGATTATGAATCTATTGATGCCGTGGATTTTTGGGTGGCTGAGGAAGAGCCAATTGCTTATTTTAATGATGAAGATGTAGCTAACTTAGAAGGTCTCATTCATAATGAAGGCATGACAAGTTCATCGACTCTGGATAGAACTGGTGAAGGTTTATATGACCTATTATTGTTAATATTACATTGATACTTTACTATCCATTCATGCAATTATTTCGTATGCATAAGTATTGATATTAATTATTTTTATGCATAGGTGACGAAGATGTGGATGTTCAGATTCCTGATCCCCCGCTTTTGAATGTCTCCATTCCACCAAATTCCCAACATTTAGATTCCAACTTAATGATGATGACTTTGATTTGTAGATGATAGAATCTACTATTTTGAACTTTTGATATATGTATTAAAATGTTAGAACTTTGATTAGTACATGGATATTTGGATTCTTAATGCATAGATTGTTATTACAAATTAATTTGTAATATTTTTAATTTTTTATATAGCCTGGTCGACCCCCGGGTTAACCCCCGGTTCGACCCCGGTTCGACCTCTGACCCTTGACCAAGTGTCTCGGCCGATTCATTGCCCGGTGTGGTTTTTTGAACCTTGGTTGACACCAATACTTGAAAAATACATTTGTCATTACTATGAAAAATTGATATGTTTAAACAAACAAATGTCTTGTAAAAAACAAACTTACTTTTGGAAAGACCCATGTAATGCTATCAGGTTTTTTTCCTTTTCTACTTGGTTGGTTTCTTCCCTTCATCTTGAATTATGTAAAGCATTCAAGCTTTTATGCCCCTAAGATCATATAGAACAAAAATAATATGTTAGGGTATGCACTAAACTTCGCAAAAAATGAAGCAAGGGGGAAGATATTAAACTTGCGTTTGAAACATGTCCAGCGGTTGGTTGTCCCCCAAGGGAATGAAACCAATAATTGGTATTCTCCTGGACAGGCGACAAATGTTCAATGACCACTGCAAGTTATAAACCATAGCTTCAATTAGAAAACATTCAATTCAATAATTAAAGAATATGCAAGTAGCTACTTACTACAAGGGGTACCAAGTAGCATTCCAGGTTGCTGTGAACAATCATATCTATTTTGTATGATTTTCTTTTGTTCGGCTTCGATCCAATCTTTTACAACCTCTCGAACCATATGAAGTTGAACTTATGTTGCATTTCGGCATCTCTGACTCTTATGATTCAGCATCCTGAAGTGGAAAAGTGAGAGAATCAGAGAAATCGATATGAGTATAAAAAATTATGAAAACGAAATAAGTTTCAACTTATAGAATCGCGAGTTTCATGAATGATGATTCCTGCTGTTCAAATCGCAGAAGCCCATGATATCTATCCCATCTAGTGAAAAATGATGCTCTACATCCCCAACAACCTCTTGAGGAATCTTGAATGAGAGTGCTTGGTCAAGACTGACGACAACATCTCGGAGCATCGAGAAAACAAGGTATGTCATATCGAAATCATCACCAACAGGAGGACGCTGGGGCTCCGGACTTGGTGGCAGCAAAAAGATATAGAGCATCAATGGGAATGACCTACTTACAGCTTCAATAATTTATTTTCTATGATGGAAAAAAAGTAATTTATTTTTCAAAGTATGCACACATATTCTTAGCAGTTGGCAGCTTTGATAGCATAAGCTTCTTGGCAATGGCAGTACACTCTTCAAGATTTTTGTGCCAAGTAATCAAAGTCCTTATTGCTTGGCGTACACTGCCGACCTCCATAGTAAAGAATGACACTGATACATCTGATCGACCTTCCCGAACTGTCACCACCATCACCTTAACTTGACCTTTTTGAATTTGTTGGTGGTGGATTATTGTATCGTTAGACTGATCAAACAATCAATGAAGTAAAAAATATAATGTTACTAATTAAAGAAATCATCACCAAAACAATCTATTTCATATTCCTAACACAAAAATCCAAAAAGAAGCAAAACCCCCGATGGAAAACTTGTTAAAATAGGTTAATACATACAGTTTTGACAACGACGATGGCAGCGGGCAATGGTGGAGGAAATAGCTGAAAATATTGGGGAAACACCCATAAAAACCACAGGAGCAATCCAAAAAAGTGGTGGGGCAGGATAGCGGTACCACAATAAAGTTTTTCTATATTTAGACAAATCTAAAAATGTCAAAAAGACGAAGGTGACTAGCTAGGTTAAATTTCAAAATTTTACAACTTTTAATTGTCAACTATTAAAATATGCGACGTTGTAATAATTTATGAAGTTGCATGTATAAATAACCAATGACTATTATTCAACCTTTCTTCTTGCAGTTATTGTTGGGGTAACTATAGATTTCAGCTAATTACTGATAACCAACGACTATTATAAAGAATATTTTAATTCATGTTAAAGATTATCACATGATCTCTTAAGTTGGCATATCTTAGTCGCCAGTTACTAGTATAATGGATGACTAATATAACAAATATTTAATTTCTATATTCTCTGAACAATTAATTGGTAGTTTATATAACCTATGACTTATATATATATATATATGAATATTTAATTTAATTTCCCATTTGTGTTCTTTAGTCGTCTCTTATTAATAATAACAGACATCACATGAATTGTAAACTTCAATTTTATTACGAAAATGGCACTGCCTTTTTTATAATGTTGGTTTCTATTTTCACTGACGTTAAAAGGCAACTTTAAAACACTATTATTATGTAGCATTGATATCAATAACACGCAAGCATACCAAAGCTCACAATTATAATAAGGATGTGTTCTAAACTTCTAATCAAAACGCCTAAATGTGTGTTGGTTGGAAAGCATATTTCCTTAGTTATTTGGCTTCCTTTTATCTTATATTTCATTTTCATGTTTGCGTTGGAAAGCATGCGCTCTATATATATATATATATATATATATATAATATTCACTTCTTAAAAACAAGAAATAAAATTGATGATCAGGCTTGTCTTGGAAAATAATATATGTAAGACTTCTATATGTGAATCCAAAAAGAAAAATAAATATTCTAACTAATCGCTTCTAGAATTGGTTGCCTTTTCCATCAAGACCGTATTAAAAAATGAAAATAAGAAAAAAGTTGTGCCCATTCACTTGTGGGATTCCTTCATCACATCATGTGGAAAATATTTAGTTAATTATGATTTGACTGTATTTGGTATAGTTAGTTCTAAAAAAAGCAAGTCTAATCAGGCATGGATGTCTTTAACGAGTCACAAAACAGAAATATTATAAAATTGGTTTTTTATTATATATAATTTATAACATTGCAGTTATTAGTATTATAGTTTTGTCAATATTAACAATAATGGCTCTCTCAAAGTTGTTTTCAAACTCGCCATATTTAACTACAAAGCCACACGTATTAGAGCATTTATTTTCGGATAGGTCCCAAAATATTAATCTAATACTAATAGTTAAGTTTCGAAAAAACTGTTGAAAAATAAGTTCAAAATAGTTGTAAATATGAGAGTGTCAATTATTGCGAAGAAAACATTTCAATCTTATATGTACTCTTGATAAATTTGCTTAAGATTGTATCCCCCTCCCAACAGGAATTCCAATCTTATTGGTATGTTACGTTGTGAGAAACTGATTTCTTCCATTATACACAACCATGTAGAAAAATAATTTGCAATTGAAACAAGCATATTTACAACTTTTTGGATCAATATGTGTAACTCGTATTTTTTGAAAAATGCTATCTAACTTTAGTTAAACTTAACATTTGGGATATAACTGCCATTCCATATTTAAAATATTGTGAAAATGTAAAATTAATCACATGAATAACATAAAAATTTAAATAACTTGAACTTTGAAAATAAATAAGGTAAAGGCATACGGACTTGGCTAATTTTTTTAAAAAAATCCTCATGAAATTAAAAGTAAAAAATGTAAAATTATAATACTTAAAACATCACTAAAATAATTTAATTAAAAATACCATCGCTAAAACTCCAACTTTTTTGGCTGGAAAATATAAAATATAATGGATTATTGTATTTTATGTGATATATGGGTCAGGATGGTTGAAAACAAATATATATATCCATATATATATATATATGTGTGTGTGCATGTGCTACGTCTTCTGTATTATATGAACGAAGAGATTGATAGAAAGATTAAAGAATATAATATATCTCTCATCTTGAGGTTGAAGTATGATTCATTTTAATTAGATGTATATATGTGAGCTACGAATATAATTGATCAAGTGGCTTTAATTAACTTTAATCTAGCTGTTAATCTTGGGTTATAAGATAATTGAGGGGAGTTGGATTAACTTCACTTGGCATATACGTAAAGATTTCCCCAATAATTGCCAGCAATATGCAATTAATTATTACGATTTTTCCAATACATCACATTAGTTTGATTTCACATTTAGAATATTGTAACTATCCAACATTACCTTGCACTTGCGGATTTCAGCTCTTCGCCTCCGAATCAATAGTACCAGTAGGAAAACAAAGCAACTTAACCAAATACAATTAGTAAGAAGTTGACTTATAACTATAAAATTATGAGTTTAAATCATAAGCGGACCTACATAGGTCCCAGCGGATGCAGCCATACCCCTGACTTTTAAAAAATTAGGTCTATATTAATATTATGTGATTTATTTTGCACACCCTCTTTTGTTAATTTTGAACCCACTAAATTTTTGCTCAAATTCTTCTCAAAAAATATTAAGAATAAGTCTCATTTATTTTATAAAAAAATAGTTTGCACCCCCTGTGTGCCACTGGTTTAAATCATGTTATTGATATCAAAACATTTTTAGATGGTCATTTGTAAATAGCCCAGTTGTAGGTACCCTTTAATTCCAAAATGCGTTCATCTTAGTGAGCTTTCAGAATTGATCAACTCACCTAAACTTTTTATAATAAATAAGAAAAGTAAAATAATGAAGATTTCAAATTATTATGAATATGCTTTTAATTTATTTCATCATTATATATAGTAGTAGTTATATGTAACTTTTAATTTTTCTCGCCTTTTCTTGTTGCTTCAATTATTATGATTTGATGACAGTGAAAAAAGAGGAGCATTAGTGGGTATAGGTAGCCCCCAACACAACTTTGCCTGTTTGACTTTTGACCACATCTTCCCATCCAAAGCCAACAAACAAAACTTAGTAATTTTTACATTTATTATGTAATAATTCATATTCGGTTGTGAAGTTTGAGTTTTCTCGATTGCTACAAGAGTTATATCTAATTAGGTTTTTTTTTTGCCAGAATATCTAATTAGGTTTTTGCCAACTATATCTTATTAAGTATAACACTCCCTCCAATTCTAATTATTTAAATCAGACAAGAGGCTTACTTTAATCTTAAATACAAGATCCCAATTCACTTCATCTTCTAAATTTATAATTATTTTCTTAAAATATCATTATTGATCGTTCAGCTTCCATTAAGTTTTGTTTCAATTTATTTGATTAAATAGTGTAGTTTATAAAACCGAGATGTATTTAATACAAATAAATAATTAAATTAATATATATTAAACATTCGCAAATCAAGTTATCTAAATGGAACTCAAATTTAATATGATAGATGTCTTTTGCAAAAGAATTCACTAACTATACCATCAACTTGAAGGCAAAGGACTCTAATATCGAAAAAAGGCATAAGAGACAGCATACACACACACACACACATATTCAGACACACACTATAATGCTAATCTTAAATAGAACGATGCGTTAAAGCAACATTAATTGTTCCCTCTCCTTCGCCTTTATGCTTCGTTACGCTAAATTCTCTCTAATCCCAATTCATCCTCACATTTTTTAGTCATTAAGACTATATATTCCGCAAATAAATGAGCCATGACAAAATAATAATAATAATAATAATAATTTTACCCTTCCTTCACACCTCCTTTATGTCTACAGACTCACACATCCCTTCATTTATTTCATTCCAACCTATGGAGTGGATATATGTATTCCTTTCTATAAGTAATAACCCATTTGGGAATGCGGTAGAGAATTACTTTTATGCATGCCGATGTAAATATGCGGAGGAAATTATCTCATTTTAAGAAAAAATAATGTTGAACGTACTTTTAGGGAGTAAATAAGCTTTTCTAAACAAGCACATTAACTATATACATGATATTTGGCAAAAAAAAAAAAGTGTATACATGATACACTTACCTTATTTCTATTTTTAAGAAACATTCATAGTTTGTCTAAATTTTTCATGTGAGTTTCTCATTTTGCCCCTTTTAATTCCCCATTTTAATTCCAATGCATTCATTATCACATCTTTAGTGATTGATTTTCTTGTCATTTCTCTTATTCCTTATCTCCCCACAAACAAAAAGTATTTTTTGGGACAAAGTTTATAATTTTTACGTATTTACTGATATCAACTAATTTTTTTTACTAACACAGTTCGGTTAAATATTCTGTATAAAAATGAAAATTACTCCCTCATCAAGTGCTATACATAAGAGAATTAATTTAGGGAGCCTCTTGACCTTAATGTAAGAGATTAACTACACATGTCTACCGGATTTATTAAAGTTCTACTATCATGCCATTCATAAATAGATGTAGATAGGCTTTTTATGAGTGTCATTAGATAATTGGTAAAATTAAAGTCCAAACCAGATTTCTTATATATTACAAGTTCGGACATATTTACAAAGAGTAAATGCTTTCAATCAATTTCTTTTAATTTTATCGATATAGGTTAGGTATTCATTTCTTATATATAAGATTGGATGGAGTATATTTTAAGCTCAAATCAAAGAAAAAAATGTGAAGGCTCAAACCAATTTAGGTAAAAGATAGATTTTTTTAAGCATAATATACATTCGTAGTTTTTATTAATTACTAATAGACACACACCAAGCTTTTTATGTTGCATGGAATCCAAGGAGTGGCCCCAGGTGGCTACTTTTGGATTTATATTCAGAATTTTTCTTAAATAAATTCATATAGTTTTAATTTTATTCATGAATAATATGTTACATAAAGAAGTAGTTTTGTTTTTCTTATTTTGTTGTATTGGTTTTTCATCTATCGTTTTAAGTTGCATGGATATTTATTATTTTTCAAACAATCAATACCTTGAAAACATGGATAAATAAAGGTATTTTTTTAAAAAAAAACCAGAGAACAAAAAAATAATCATCATCAAATTTCATCTCAGAATTATAGAAACATATCATCATGATTATCCCTTCTTAAAATTTTCATAACAACAGCATAATTTCTATTATTTTTTAAAAAAAATCTGTATTCAAAATGATTCAATCATTATTAATGAAAATTATAAATGTTGAAGTGTTACCTAATTAATTTGTCTTTAAATTCATTGTCAAGGGATGAGACATATATTGTTTAGAAAAAAAAGGTTGCATGAAGAATGGCAAACCGATCCCGTGATCTTTGGTAAGGGTTAGTCACCGACTAAGCGCAATGATTTAACATATCACACAAACTTAATCATGAAGCCCCCTTTTAATTATTTACATATTCTCTCTTATTAATTAATTAATTATTTATTAATTATTGATTTGGACTTTAGCTTTTGTTCCTTTGGCGAAATCCAGCTTTAATTTACTGAATCGAATCCCACTACATGTCCACAACTCCTCTCTGTCTCTGTCTCTGTCTCTGTCTCTCTCTAATTCTTTTTATTTTATTAGTATTTCCCCACCCCTCTTTTACACAGTACAATACTATTCTATTATAATAATTCAGTTCCATACATTTTTCCATGTTAGAAGCATCTAATTACAGTGTAATTATATTATTGGGTTAAGGTGTACATTTGCCTCAGAAGTTTTTATCAGGAGCAATGTTACCCCGGAAGCTTTTTAGGAGTCATGTTCTTCTAAAAATTTTAAAATAAAGCAATATTATCCTTTACGGTTTAAAATATTAATAATGAACATCAATCTTTAATTGCCAACACTAGTTTGGCAATGGAATTTAAGTAACGTTACTCCATTTTAAAACTTACAAGCAGCATAATGCTAAGAAAAAACTTCCGAAACAATTTTAATAACCCTATATTTTTCCATTTATAACAACTAGTACTCTAATATTATTCAAAATAATAAAATACGTTTGGACACCAAGCCAAGCTCAACATGAAGGGGAAGCATTTTTCGGTTTGTATCTCTCTCTAATTTCATCATCAAGTATTTCACATGATTATTCTCAATCTCAATTAATTTGCCAATACTTATAGTTTTACCTGATTTTTAGTTACATCTCACAAATCTTCCAAATATATGAAACCCCTCAACATTATGAAATAGTTCATTCCTCTAAACATGAATCCCCTCAACTTTATGAGAAACTACTCCATTAATTCACCTGAACGTAACGCTAATTGGTTTGTCCATATAAAAGTCAAATGACAAATTAAAGGTGATGTTGAAATGTACTTATTTTCTTCTTCGCACTCTTTTATTTAAAATCCATATATTGTATAATTAATTTTTTTAAAAATCATATTATCACAAAATCGCAATCCCAAATCCCAAGGCACTCGTGACAAGTATGTGGAGATGAGGTAATCTGTCATGCCCTAACTATATAATCACACGCAACTTAACGTATAAATCTGTTCGTTCATTAAATTGTTTTTTTTTTTCGCTTCTCGAAATCTGTGGACTTGTAACTGGGAACGACAACTTCAAAAGCCAAGGAACAAGCTAAAGCTATTCTATGTCAAAGGCGATAAAGTCTGATGAATATTCAAAACCAAAGATGACACCGAAACAATAGCGATGTGTCTGTTTTGGGCCAGCCATGGGCAAAATAATAAAGCAACCAGAAACCTCAAAAAAGCAGTTATATGTACTTGCCATTTTAAGTTGCTTCAATATATCGTTGAAGTGTGTGTTTGTAGTTAGATGATGAAGTTCACTTGGCTTGCACGTAAAGAAGAAGAAGGAGACAGTTTGTCCCGTGAAATGGAGGCAGCAAGCAACCTAGTCCTTTGCTTGCACTGTGTCAGAGCAATTTAAAACTTTTTTTGACTAATGAATTTCATGCATTAATGATTGGCAAAAAAAAAAAGAATTTCATGCATTAATAATGATAGTAGAGTATCGTATGAGTATAGGCATGTTTGGATAGCGGTACAGGAGCACGTTTATACAAATCGAGATAAAATCAGTTTCACATATTTATCTCGTAAACTATAAATCACTTTGAAAAATTAGATTATACCACTAATCCAAACATACACTATATAATTTGATAGGGCAAACAACACAAAATCATGGTGCCGTTTTTGTTTTTTATTACCTTTACAATAACCCTAATATAAGAGCTAAATTAAATATAACTAATTTTCAAAAATTGATTAAAATAGTTAAATTAGTTATTTGTAATAAGTATGTGTTGATTTTCTTAAGATACATTTTTATTTATGTGCATTAATCGTGAGTAACTCTTGACAAAAATCCCTTACCATATCCAATTAATAGAGATACTTGGAAGAAAAATTATTACATCCAATCCTTAATATAAGAGCTAAATAACTAATTTATAGGTATGAACAACTTAGTTAAGTTAATTGTTTGTAATAAATATATGCTGATTTTTCTAAAAACACATTGTTTATTATGAGCGTAAGAATTACCCTTCATAGAAGCCTCCTTTATATGGGCAAACAATTATAATACTTATAAATTTAATTTTAAAGACAAAGTGGATCGATCTAATATATTTAGGGCCAAAGTAAAACCATTGTCTACCTCTTATATTTAAGACCATACAAAGTGTAAATTTGAAATGCAAAGTGAATTGAAATCTTATTTTCATGATTAAAGTAAACACAATATCTTACTCCTATATTTAGAATCAGAGTTAGTATTTAGAAGAGTAGGCAATAACCACCACCTCATATAACAGACAGGATGGAATTTGCAACCTCCCACTTCCCACTTAAAAGAGAGCCACTGAACGTGTTATTTACATACTCACACTTGTAGACTCATGGTGTTGAAATATGGGCCACCCTTTATGGATTAGGCCCAAGTACATGGGCTAGGTCAAATGCGTAAACCTAAACCCTAATGGAAAGTTACAAGAGAGGTGTGTGGCTCCTCAAAGGCGGCAGACAAAACGCACAGAGAAAACAAGTTTTCTCCCTTCCCTTTTCTCTTTCAGAGAATCCTCTCATCTCCTCTCCTCTTGCCTTCGGTGCATTTGCTGTGTATCATATTCGGATCCACTCTTGTGATCCGTCTTTCGCATGGGTATCTGCAGATTTGTAATTCGGCATCTCCAGGTACGCCCGAAATCTTTCACATGGTTTTGTGTGGATGAGGAAAAGTTCAGAGAAAAGCAAAGAAGAGAAAGAGTTTTGGATAACACAAGGGAGAAAATTTAAAGGAAAATTAAAATGACATTATTTTTTATTCTATTTTTTTCTCTCATCCAAACACTCTTATTATTGCTAAACACTTTCAGACCTGAATTCCCTGTAAAAACTTCTCAGAGCGTGTTTCTGTCCAATGTCAATTCAAGAATATAGAAATTTTATTTATAATGCATCAGGGGTGCTGGCGAAGCACCAAGAAAATAATAGTATCTGATGAATGAACAATAAATAAGATTCACATATTGGATGATATTGAGAAATTAAATAACATAAGGGTGTTGGATGCTACTTTAGTTTTAAATAAATACATGTGCTAGTTTTGCAACCACTTATTTTCATTTTAAATATAAGATATCATTCCATTTTGTTATAATAATATGAATGTTTAAATATGGTACCTTGGAAAATCAACCGAAAGTGTGATTCTTGAAAAAGAAGGTTAACGTACACTTAGGATTTTATATGTCACGTGCAGTAACATCATGGCCACATGCATTACCCAATCCCATGTGTGACTGCTCTCCCACACAAGCATTTCCTCTCTATTTAAGTTCCAAAAGGGAACTTTTCATCCACGGAAAGTAAACAGAATGTTAGTATTAATTATACAATTATATAAATTGGGTTCACGCAGTTGTTAGTCTTCTTTACAGTTTGATCAAATTTTAATTTAAATCTTTGTATTTTCAAATAATCAGTTTAGGTCCATATAGTTTTATAAAAATTCGGTATGAGCGTAAAATTCGATCCTTATGATTTTAACGAGCTTTTGGTTTGTGTCTATATACTCAAACTCAGATGAAATCCTTATAAAACTATATAGATTAAGACTAACACTTTGAAACTAAACTAACTAAAACATAAATTTGATCAAACTACAATGATCAACAATAATGTTAAAGGTTATAAATCAGAATAATATTTTATCCCATAATTTCAGCATGCGCGCACTGTTGGAATAAGGGCCGCCCTTAGTGGATTAGCACAAAACCCACTTTGGGACAAAAGATGAAAGAATATGTGGGAACAAAGTGGTGACTTTCTCCAAAAGTTTGATTTTGAAATGCTTTTGCCTGGGAACAGTTACGTTGAGAAGTTATAGTATGGGGAAGTGGTTCCCCAAACAGATGAGACAGAATGCATGGAGAAACAAAGTTTTCTTCCTTCCCTTCTCTGCAAAGACTCCTCTCCTCTCTTCTCTTCTTCTGGTGTATTTACTATGTCTCATATATGGATCCACCATTGTAATCCAAATTCCGCGTGGGTATCTGTGAACGTAGTCAAATTCTACAGGTACGCCTAAAATCCTTCACACACAAAAACAAACATATATATATATATTAATTTATGAGCAAAAATCTGTATTAATTACTGAGTACTCGTTGCTCGTTAACATGAGGAAAATGAAGCTTAGAGCAGACTCAATTTGAATGTGAGTGTGTTGATGATATCGATCAAATATTGAAGCACTTGGCAAAAGCGTTAAGCAACAACGATCAGCATTTGTATTGTTACAATATAATGGATCGATTTGCACGAAAGATTCGATTAAGAAATTGATGCAACAAAGTAATTTATGTTTAATTAATTATATTGTTGCTTCAAGAGGTTAACCTAATTTGCCTTTGTAATGAATCACAGCGTACGGAATGAGGAATGATATGAGTAAATATATATATATATATTGACATATTTCTACGTTAACCACCACCTCCTATATAAATTATCACGATCCACACCACCGTCTTGAAACGTGACAGCAATCATAGCTAATACCTTATTTTATTATTAGTTACTTTGTCAGCCAAGAATAGCAATGATATGGGCACGTAGTAAAGTATATTTAGGACAATTATATATATATATATATATCATAGTAAGAGTAGTCAATTTATTATTATCATGCATGGAGTCCATTCTCGTCAAATCATTCATCCTTTTTTCTTTTGTATGATCACAATCATGTCATGGTTTTCTAAATTACAACAAAAAAAAATTGGGTTCGTGTATTGTTCAACTTCGATTTTTAACCAATATATGGATGTCTCCGTTTTTATTTTTGAAAAAAAAAGGAAGAAAGAAGGTAAAAAGATACTCAATTGTTATTATAATTCCATTTGATATCCATCACGTGCAATTTCAATAACACAGTCTATATTTATTGGTTAAATTAGATACTTTTTTTCGGCCTTTTCAGGGCCATTGATCTTAAGCGTTGTCCCATATGTTGATATGTACTTCCTCTAGTACTTTTTATATGACGTTTTTTAGAAAGTAATTTTGGTCCCTTATATAAGGGTATTCTGATAGTTTCAATGAGTATTGAATATTATACACACACACACATATATATATATATATATATATATCATATTTAAGAAGGGTGGCGAGAGAGTGAAAATTAATATAATGTTGACGTTTAGTTTGATTGATAAGGGTAATATTGAAAATAAGTCGAATTTTATGACAATATTTGTGCTTTTAGCATTTTTATTAATACATATGAATTATTAGAAACAACTTATCAAATAAATTGGAGGAAGTACTCATACAATCCTATATATAAGTAACTTTTAATATGTTTCACTAATACTAAGAAAAACCTTGATATCCTTAATTCTGCTTTAAAATTTAACAAGTTTACAACTTTACCCCTATTTGATATATATTACACCCAAGGTACTGAAAACCCGTCTGTACAATGAGCCAATAAGATAGCAGTTTATGGGTTAATGAGTTAGATGAGGCCAACTCGAATTTAAGCTAGTCATACTATAATAATATAATTTGATTAAAAATAAAAAATTATATAGTAACATTAATAAAATCTAATAACAATATAAAAGAAAACATAGTTTGAATAGTTTGATTGTAACAAGCATAAAATACAAAAATATTGAGAAAATTAGGGACTGGAGTGCCAACTCTTTTTTGTTTGGTGCTTTCCAATTCAACTCTTTTTTAGCATTAGCAAAACAACATCGTTTTGCACCATTTTCTTAAACTAATTAGGAAACCAAGTAAACTGCCTAAACCAATGGCTTACATCGGCTTACCATGATTCACACCGATTTGACTGATACCTGTTGATACCTTGTTTTGATGATAACAAAGTTTTAATTCAAAGGTTACATGGCAGGATTTGGAAATGGTTCTTTGAAATTTTTGAAAATGAGTTTTACAGTTCAAAAACTCGAGTTTGATTATCCACAACTCGAGTTCTATGCCTTACTCAGAATGAGGGACAAAGAAACAATTGCAGAATTCCAAATGCGGCATACTCACTTGATCAACAAGTTAGCTGCTCTTGGAAAAACATACTATCAACATTCCCAAGTAAGAAAGATTCTCAATGTGCTATCCAGCAAGTGGGAAGCGAAAGTAACAGCCATAGAAGAGTCTTGTGGAGAGTCAATGACTTCTGTGGTAGCATTGTTTGGGAGTCTTGCAAAATACGAGAGCAAGCAGAAATTCAAGAAAGAATTATCCAACATTGAAGAAAAGAAGAAAAAGGGGCTTGCACTCAAATCCGCAAAAGAGAAAGAAAAGGAACCTGAAACAGAGGAAGAAGGAGGAGGAGGAGGAGTTGAGGATGAAGAACTTGCAATGGTAGTTCGCAAGTTCAGAAAAATGTACCGAAAGGATCAACAGACTCAACAACCACTAAAAAGAGGATCAAGCAGGATTGTTTGCTATGAATACAACAAACCAGGACAAGTCAGGGCAGATTGTCTGCTAATTGCTGCTCAAAACAAAGAAAAGGAGAAAAAGAAACCGAGATTCTTTAAGAAGAAAAAGGCGTATGTCTCTGGCATCTGGGGCGACAGCACCTCAGATGAAGAAAGCTAAGCAGAAGAAGAAGAAGAAAACCTTTGTCTCATAGCTCAGAAGAAGAAGACACTGAGATAGAGGAGGTAATTCTCATCAACCCCACTTATGATGAATTACTTGAAGATTATGATGAAATGCACCTTGAGCTGTTAAAATTTGCAAAAGAATTATCATTTCTTAGGAAGAAGGTTAAGGAGCTGGAAAAACCAATTGAGAAAACTGTTACTGCTTCTGTATGTTCTAACTGTGAGATTTTGAAAACTGAAAATAATAGATTAACAAAATCTCTTGAAAAGTTTACAAAAGCCAGTGAAATGTTACAAGTTATTTTGAAAAACCAAATAGTAACTAATGATCGTAGTGGCATAGGTTATAACCCAGCAAATGATTTTCACAAAGGTAGAAAGAAGAATGGTAACAAAAGCTATTTAAAGTTTTTTCAAAAATCTGTGCATACATATGAAGCGTTTGCTTTTTGCAATTATTGTAATAGAAAGGGACATAGAACTACTTCTTGTCATTTTAGGAAAAAGAAAGATCTTGGAACTTACAAATGGGTACTTAAGGGAACTTTTGTTCCAAAGGCACCTAGCACTAACCTGAAAGGACCCAACAAGACTTGGGTACCTAAATCAATTAAATGATCTTTCTGCAGGTTTGTCTTAGAGCATCTAAGTCAAGTAAGTGGTATATATGCTCAAGACATATGACGGGTGACACAAATAAGTTTGTCAACCTTAGAGCAAAAGAAAGAGGAAAAGTAAGCTTTGGAGGCAACCAATCTGGCAGAATTATTGGAGTTGGTGAAGTGAATAATGCAAATGGAGCACCGGTCAACGATGTTTATCACGTGGAAGGATTATGTCACAATCTCCTGAGTGTGAGCTAAATCGTCGATAAAGATAACTGGGTGATCTTCGACTCACAATAATGCTTCATTATCAACAAGAAAGATCTACAGATCAACAAACAGAAGTTGAATATTCAACTCCGAGCTCCGAGGGATGTAACTGGTATACCATTGATTTAGAAAATGCTTTCACCAACTCTTGTTTAATTAGTCAAACTGATGAAATTCGTTTATGGCATAAACATTTAGCACATGTCAACATGCATCAGCTTGACCAATTAATCAAGAATGAATTAGTTCAAGGGATTCCAAAAATCAGTTTTAAAAATGACTTAGTTTACGATGCCTGCCAGATGGGAAAACAAACCAAGTCCTCTTTTAAATCAAAGAAAGAGATTTTAACTAACAGACCTCTTAAACTACTTCACATGGATTTAATGGGTCCCGCAAGAGTAAAGAGTCTAGGAGGAAATCTTTACACTCTAGTGATTGTAGACGATTTCTCAAGATTTACATGGACCTTATTTCTAACTTCAAAGAATGAAACTTTTGAGTTATTTATTACTTTTGCCAAGAAAGTCCAAAATGAGAAGGGCCATTGCTTCTATAAGAACAGATCATGGTGGAGAATTCAAAAATGGTGATTTTGCAACATTCTGTGAAAGAGAAGTGATCAACCACAATTTCTCAGCTCCAAGGACACCTCAACAAAATGGAGTCGTGGAACAAAAGAATCGAGTACTTGCAGATATGGCTCGTGCAATGATGACTGAGAAGAAAGTTTCTCAAGTTTTCTGGGCTGACGTAATTAGCACGGCATGCTATATATCCAACAGAGCCTACATCAGAACTTCCATGGGAAAGACTCCTTATGAGCTGTTCAAAGGAAGAAAGCCGAACCTTTCTCACCTATACATATTTAGAAGTAAATGCTTCATCCATAACAACGACAAGGATAATCTTGGTAAATTCGACCCTAAATCTGATTAAGGTTTATTTCTAGCATATTCTAACAGAAGTAAAGCTTTTAGAGTCTTTGACAAGCGTACTTGCATAGTAGAAGAGTCAGTACATGTAGTGTTTGTTGAGACTGAACCTCAAGTGAAACCTATTCTTGATAAAGATATTGTTATTTCAAAAGTTTTTGAAAAAGAAAAGAAGGATAGTTCAACCGATATTCAACCAACAAATGATTTAGAAAAGGATCAATCGGATGAACATCCTCAATCCCTTCAACCTAGAGTATGGAATTACATCCGCAACCACCCTCTTGATCAAGTGATTGGAGATGTGGATGAAGGTGTATGAACACGACATAAATTTCAAAATGAGGCTCAATTTTCAGCATTTATTTCACAAGTACAGCCCAAAAATGTTGACGAAGCTTTGACTGACAATGATTGGATTATAGCTATGGAAGAAGAGCTGAATTAATTTGAAAGAAACCAAGTTTGGAACTTAGTACTCCGTCCAAATGACCATCCGGTCATAGGTACTAAATGGGTATTTAGAAACAAACTCGACGAATCCGGAAACATTGTCAGGAACAAAGCCCGATTAGTGGCCAAAGGCTAAAATCAAGAAGAAGGAATTGATTATGAGGAAACGTATGCTCTAGTAGCAAGGTTGGAAGACATACATATCCTACTTGCTTTTGCATGCTTAATGGATTTCAAACTTTTTCAAATGGATGTCAAAAGTGTTTTTTCTAAATGGGTTTATTATAGAGGAAGTATATGTTGAACAACCTCCAGGGTTTGAAGATTTTTGTAAGCCTGATCATGTTTTTAAACTTAAGAAAGCACTTTATGGTTTGAAACAAGCACCAAGAGCATGGTATGAAAGGCTTAGTAATTCTTGATTAAGAAGGGTTTTACTAGAGGAAAGGTTGATACAACTTTATTCGTTAAGCATTCTAAATCTAATATTTTAATTGTTCAAATTTATGTTGATAATATCATTTTCGGTGCAACTAACAACGATCTTTGCCAAGAGTTTGCTAAGATTATGCAGGCCGAATTTGAGATGTCAATGATGGGAGAACTCAACTTCTTTCTTGGACTTTAAATCAAATAAAGGAAGAACGGCATTTTCATTAGCTAGACAAAGTACCTTAAAGAGCTATTGAAGAAGTTTGGGATGGATCAGTGCAAAAGTTTAGACACTCCCATGAGTTCAACAGCACTGCTTGATGCTGATGCAAAAGGCAAAGACTTTGACATCAAGCGATATAGAGGTATGATTGGTTTGTTGCTCTATCTCACAGCCAGCAGACCGGATATTCAGTTCAGCGTTGGGATGTGTGCATGTTATGAAGCAGCACCAAAGAAATTACATACTGAAAACATTAAGAGGATCTTTAAATATCTTGCTGGCACCATTGATCTTGGAATATGGTATCCCAAGGGAACTAATCAAGAATTGATAGCATACTCAGATTCTGACCTTGCGGGCTACAAGATGGATAGAAAAAGCACGAGTGGTCAATGCCAATTCCTTGGACGGTCATTGGTACCCTGGTTCAGCAAGAAGCAATCAACAGTTTCACTATCCTCAACAGAAGCTGAATACATAGCTGCTGCAAGCTGTTGTGCTCAAGTGCTGTGGATGAAACAACAACTTCAAGACTTGGGAATGAGGTTCACAGAAATTCTCATACTTTGTAACAACATCGGCACTATCAACTTGGGCAAGAATCCTGTACATCACTCTCGGACAAAGCATATCAATATACGTCATCACTTCATCCGAGATCATGTGCAAAGGAAAGACATCAAAGTTGTTTTCATCCCAACCCATCAACAAATAGCAGACATCTTCACCAAACCGTTAGCCACGGAGCAATTCGTGAATATTCGAAGAGAATTGGGAATGGTGAATCCCAATGAACTGTAAGTAATGTTGATTTACCATTATTTTGATGATTAAATATACTAACTTAAGCATCGGAGTGTTTTTAGTAAGTTTTGCAGGTTTCCATGAAAGTGCCAGAAACAAAGTTCAGAAACTTGAATTATGGAAGAAAGCAACTCGAGTTGTGATACAGAGGCATGAAACTCAAGTCATGGGAAGGAGTAACTCGAGTTCCAACACTACACAAGAAAACTGGGAGGGCAAACTCGAGTTATGGCTTGGAAGTTGGTGTGACTCGAGTTTTGGGAGCTGACAACTCGAGTTCAGGTACGCATTTTTCCTTTACAGGCCTAAAACTCGAGTTCTAGAGTTGCACAACTCGAGTTCTGAGGCGTCTGTTCATATGAAAGTCATGCAACTCGAGTCATGAGAAACCACAACTCAAGTTTTTGACTATTAATTGTCTTTTTGCCTCTCGAAACTCGACTTCTGAGACCACAACTCGAGTTACATAACTGAGAAATCAATTCTTTCTCCATGAAACTCGAGTTATAGAACCCACAACTCGAGTTCCACCACTCAGAAACTATAATTTCTCTCTTCTGTTGTAACTTGAACCCTAACCTCTGTTTTCTTAACTCGAGTTGTCTCCAATCCGTTTCATTTTCAACCGTTACAACTGCTGGAAACCTTCACAATCTCTCAGGTACCTCTAAACCGTCAAAACCCCTCAGATTCCCCTCATTATTATCTCCATTTCATTGCTTAATCTCTCCTTCAAGCCTCTCACTTCATCAATCCCCTCTCGGCCAAAAATTCTCTCTTTGTGCTCTCTGAATCAATTTTTTTAATGGCACATACCAAAGTTACAGTCGGGAAGTGTCCCAAATCCTCTTCTAAAGCCCCCTCTGAATCCCAATCACGGTCTCAAACTCCATCCAAGCGAGTACATGTTGCCGAACCTTCCGAAGAGGAAGCAGAGATTCCTCTGGTCAAGAGACCGAGAACAGGGCATCCAAAGTCCATTCTGAGCAAGAAAGATAAGGGCAAGGCACCCATGGTAGACACTTCATCTCAGCCAGAGCCCACTCCTACTGCCCATCATTCTGATTACGAGACTGAAAGTGCAACCCTCACTCACGTGGCTTCATCATCTCGGAAGAAAGGGTCCAAGAAGGGAAAGAAGACTCCACCTGAGATTCCAGAGGCACCTGAGGGCTACAATGTCAGTACGGTAATGATTAATTCCCCTTTCAAGTTTAAGGATAGAGACTTGTGCCCTGCTGTTTATGTGGATCTGGATCATATAAGTGGTTTGCTAGGCCAGGATGTAAAGGAATATCTGGAATACTATAACAATCTAATCTCATTGCAAACTTCTTTTAATCCTAACATGGTTAGAGTCTTCTATAATAACATGGTTGAAAAGAATGTTGTTGGAAATAGGAAGAAAGTTATGGAATATGGGCTGCAAACGATTATGCGGGGTAGTCGGATCAATATTTCTGTTGAGTTGTTGAATGTTTATCTGGGCACGGGAGGTTATGATAAGTCACTAAAAGATCTTGGAAATGCGGAGATATTTGAGGCATTAAGACCAGGTGAATAATTTCAGGAGGGTCAAAGCTTACGTTTTGAGCCCTCTGCCATGCCACCATTGCAGAGGACCATTCACTATGTCTATTCTCGCTGCATGGTCAACAAGGCAGGAACTATACCCATCTTTCTCTAATGGACTATCAGATTCTTGGTTCCATTATGAAAAAGGAGAAGAGAAACATTGGGCAAATGGTGTTCCTGGAGATGCAAAAGTTGGTGCAATCAAAATCAACGAAGATGTATTTGCCGTTTCCCAGCTTAGTCTTATGCATCATGGATCTTCATCATGTTTGGTATCTTCTCCCTGATCAAATACCATTGATTCCTCAGCAGTTTACGGCCACGCACTTCCATCGAATGAATATTGAAATCATCAATCCCGAGCCAGAGGCTGCTCCTAGAAGGAGGAGAAGGACCACCTCTGCCACCTCTCGAGTCCAGGATGAAGCCCAATCTTCTGCTGCACAATAGAATCACTTTGTTCCCTCATTCTCTCAGGCAGCCTTATAGACTCTTATGCAAAATGAATTCAGGACAATGGGAAAGGAGTTCACCACTGCTTTTTATGCTGAGACTCAACCAAATTCAGCCCATGTTTCAGTCATCCTTAGATACAGCTATTGGAACCTTAGTTCAGTCCTTTGATTCATTCCAGATTTCCGTATCAGGAGAGTTGGGTCTCTTGAGCAATATATCAGAGGAAGCCGACACCTCAGCCAGCACCACCACAGGGGTCTGAGCCTTCATCTTCTGCCCATATTGACTTCTCTGCTTCTGCTCAACCTTTGGATCCTGTTCAGGCACCTCCACCCGAAACCTCTATTCCTTATCCCTCTATGATCTCTGACCTTCCACCTTCATCTCCCTCTCACCCTCTTTGAGTGATAACAAAAAGGGGGAGAAGTATTCTGAGTTTTAGAGGCTTTACGTTTCTTTCTCGTTATGTTATGATTTGGATTGTTATGGATTATGTTGTTAGGATTTTATGATGTTATGGATTATGCTGACAAATGATACTTATGACTTTATGGATTATGAATTATGATTTTGCTTTTATCATGATTGTTTATGAGTTTATAATGGTGTTCATTAATTTTCCAAAATTTCAGAATTAAGGTTTTGTCATCATCAAAAGGGGGGAGAATGTTGATACCTTGTTTTGATGATAACAAAGTTTTAATTCAAAGGTTACATGGCAGGATTTGGAAATGGTTCTTTGAAATTTTTGAAAATGAGTTTTACAATTCAAAAGCTCAAGTTTGATGATCCACAACTCGAGTTCTATGCCTTTGTTTTTGAAATATTTCAGGTATAATTCGAGTTTCCAACTTCAAGTTGTGATGACTCGAGTTACATCATTTGTAGAACTCGAGTTATATGCCTTAAAGTGCTCTGCCCAAGGAATTTCATGTGTCACAACTCGAGTCTTGAGGTTAAGCAACTCGAGTCATTTGGAAATTTCATCAACAACTCGAGTTTTCAGCTTCAAGTTGAGGTCACTCGAGTCACAGCTATTTTATAACTCGAGTTGCATGCCTAAAAATCTATTTTCTAGAAACCTATGTGCTAGTACTTGAGTTGCAGTCTTGGAGAACTCGAGTTTCCCTAAACTTTCAAGGACAACTCGAGTTCCACACTTCAAGTTGCAATAACTCGAGTTCCAGACTTATTAAACTCGAGTCTCATGATCTTGAACTACTAAGGAAGCCTTTTGATACACTAGAACTCAAGTTGTAGAAGCATATAACTCGAGTTGCATAACTGGTTTACAAAAAAACTTTCAACATAAACTCGAGTCACAGCATTCAAGTTTCAAACACTCGAGTTACTAATTTTTCAGAACTCAAGTTGCACAACATGATTTCATAACTTGCAGTCTGAACTCGAGTTATCCAAATAAAAGTTTCTTCAACTCGATTCATGCATTTTTGAAAACTTGAAGTTTTATAACATGACATTTCAGAGAAACTTCAAAACCATGAGGAAGAACTCGAGTCATGCATTCTCACAACTTGAGTCACAACTTTATCTGACAAACAGCGTCTGACACGAAGCTTCACTTTTACCAAATCCTTCCTTATTTCTGTCAAAGATTTTTAAATCCTACCTGCCACCATAAATGCTCATTTACTAACATATGAAATAGGAAAAGCTTCGCCTGCTGAAGATCTCCGATAAACGAGAAGCAATCAAAATTTTTCAGTTTTCACCAACGTTGAAGGATTTCATTTATTGCCGCATTCAATGCTCACACCATCCAGAGACAACTGCTACTCAATCTGAGTAACGGACATTTGGACTTCTCTAACGATAACTTAAAAGGCTTCATCTATAAATAGAGAAGCATTGAAGACGGAAAGAGATGATGACGATTAACAACACTGCTATTCATACGCTATCTGTCTTTTGGCTTCTTTAAACACAAAATATTATTTTGTGAGCTTCAGTGTTTAGTCTATCTATTCTTTTGAGAGTTTAAACTCGTGATTCATTCTTGTAAATGTTGAGAAACTCAAAGTTGGGGCTTTGAGTTCTTTGGGCTGTGAGATTGTTGAAAAACAGAGAGTGAATGTCTCTGTTATCTTGCAAACATTGAGGGGGAGTGTGACTCCTTAATTGTAAAGGCTTGTGAAGCCTGATTGCTTGAGTTTAGTGGATTGCAAATCTCAGAGGAGCTTTGAGGACTGGACGTAGGTCAGAGAGGACCGAACGAGGATAAATCACCGTGTCCATTATTCCTCTGTACTCTCGGTGACTTCGTTTTAATTTTCGTGATTTACATTTAAAATTTTTAAGTGTGACCAATTCACCCCCTCTTGGTCAAATCCTACTCTAACAATACCCGGTTCATAGATTTAAACCAAATCGAACAATCGGTTCACCAATTTACGTATGGTTTGATCCAGCTTTACATACCTTGATTATACATCATGAAAATAAAGTCTGCATAATAATAAATGAAATATAGAATTGTATATTCATATAAAAATTTGATGATATGATTTATAAATATGACTAAAAATTGTTTTTCTCTTTCTTATAAATATGACTAGAAGATATGTGCCTATATATTTATATTTGAGAATAAGAAGATGGTAAAGATAAGGATAAGAATGTGTGGGAAGAAGAGAGGACAAGTGAGTTGTGGGAGAAGGAAACGGATAAGTGAGAATATGTTTGTGGTGAGAAGAAGAGGGAACATCTAATTACTTGCCTCCGAACCTCCCAACAATTTTAACAATAATATTGGTCCTACTGAACAATTTCAACTAGCTACTCTTTTAATTTTACTCACTCCAACGCGCAGCGAAGCTTTTTTATTTCCCTCTCTCTCCCCCTCCCCTCAAAATTACATCTTTTAAAAAAAACAGAGAAGTTTGAGTGAGTTGCATGTTGGGAATTTATGGGAATAACACTACCAGAAAAATGTCATTTTACATTACTAAATAGCTATTTTCCGTCGTTAAATGAAAATTTTTTGATGGAAAACAGCCATTTAGTGATGGATTTTTCCGTCGCTAAATGACATTTTTCTGGTAGTGTATAACAGAGCATTTATTTACGATTCAAAAGCAATTATTTAACTATTGATGTGCTGAAGAGTGTAGTGATTGTCTCAGGTAATATATGTAATTTGGGAAAAATTAATATCCAAGTTTTTATAATTCTAACCCATTTCTTATTAACATTGATCACTGGCAAATGATTAAATATGTGATTCACCAATATGTGTTTTTCAAAATAATGGTGACTTGCTTAAAAGATATTGTCATTTGCTAATAGTTAGATTGTAGTTATTCACTTAGTTACATTGTTCTAATTATTTCATTTTTCTCAAAACTTGATAATTATCCTGTATATTTATTGCTAAGTTTAATTTTTGCAGCTCGATGGTTGTACATTTTTTTTTTTGGAACCAAAATGTGGCATGATCAAATGTCACCTTGGCCAACCTTCTCCTGCTGGCAGAGGTGAGAGTTTCTTTTTTATTTCTTTATATGAGGGGTAGCAAGGTCTTTTCATCAAATTCTGTAATCTCATCAAAATTCTTCGGTTCAATTAGCATACACGTCACATATAGAATGATTACTATTGAGGAAATGGTATGAAGCCAATAAAGATAAGGGAAGCCTACATATACCTAATTAAAAATCAAATGAAACTATAAAGACTCATGAATTAATTAATTTCCCTATAATTTATAAGTTAGAGTTTTTTTTTATGAATCAACCGGTATCTAGTGCCTTTCATTAATCATATTACTGAGAATCCGAACAACTGACTAATTCTATTTGTTGGAGTGTTGGCCTATAATTGGGCACCTTGCTACCTCCAAATAATTATCATGACCACATACTTAGAGCACAAAAATAAATTACTAATTATGTTGGAACAACCCCTTACCAGTTGATTCAAACGCTTTATGGTTCTAAGATTAGAGTGTAGCATGCATTCCAATCTTTATTGTACCAGTTCATTATCCTTTATTTCATGAACTTCGTTGAGCTAAATTATGAAAATTTATAAATATTAAAATATTTTAAAAGTTACACGCTGGTTATTAGTTAGTTTTTTGTTTAAGCCTTTCACGTAACTAATAAACTAACGGGTTCCTTGAAGTCTAATTTACAGGTTCTGTTCCAAGAATATCTTCTCTGAATTCAAGTTTTTAAATGCAGAAATGATCCTACTCTGGTCAATTAACTAATTAAACATTGAATAGCTAAAATATTTATCAAATTAAAGTAAGAGGGTTGATTTTGAGAAGCTAGTGGCCCCGGCTCCTCATGAGAGGAATGGTCCACTTCACTCCTTAGGCAAAGATTAATTCACATCCAATCACAAGTTTGAAGAATTCAGGAGTAATAATGTTCCTTTTTGGGTTTGGAATTACTCTAAAAATATTAAAATTGAGTAATGTTACCTCTTATCAATAAAATTTTAATGGTAAATTAAGATTAGTGTTTAACTGGGTAGAGTAATATTTTTACATCTTCTCTAGAAGTCTTGGGGATGAAAAGCAAATGTACACCTTAACCAAAAAAATACTACTGCATAATACACGCGCATTTGACCAAAAACATTGATGTTTTATAATGACATAAAAATAAATATAAAATTTCCATGATAGTAATAAGAATGAATTAATGGAATTCCACACATATTATATTGATCGATGACATGAAGACGTGATTATTTTTTAGACTCTATGTAATATGGAATAACTTATAACAAATTATTAATTATATAAAGACATAATGATCTTACTAATCACAATCAAAGTCATGAGTCATTAGTGTAATTTGGGTCTTGTTTGTATGTACAAATCTTTCAGGATGCTTCACTGTTCTAGCTTTCTTTCCTTCTTTTTGTATTACATCTAATCCTTAATCTAATAGTCTTTTATTTTTAAGAAAATTTAAAAATTAAATAAATTATTTAATCATAATATACATTTTGAAATGCTTATGTGTCATTAGATCATAAGCAATTTATAAGTTAAGTGAATTCATTTAGAAAAAAAGATAAATATATAAATTAATTAGCTTCCGTAATTCCTAAAAAGTTAAATGACTATTATATTAAAGATAAGATGTAGTATAAGATTTTTTTTGCTTTCTTTATTCAAACGTTTATACACACACACGCGCTGTTTAATGTCATTTTTATTTATTATATTTATTTTTCTTGATTTGGGTTCTTATAAAGACAAGCGAAACACCCGTCAATACGAAGCTATTCTGATACTGCTTTGATTCTGCTCCTTCATTCCACTTGTTGTTTTCTCAATTTTCTTTATTTCTTTCTTATTTTATTCTTTTTTTTAATGTTTTTTTGGGTTAACTTTTGTGGTCTATGTGAAGACGCAACGTAACATTTTGATCATATAAATAAAGAGCATGCATTATATATATATATATATATATATATATGCAAGTTATAGAGATGTTGACTTGTCTAATGAAAATGATCTTCAAACCCCAACACCGTTGAAATCAAAATATCTCGTCTATAATATTTATGTCTTTTTTCTAACATATATAATATTTACGTCTATATTATTATTTTTTTGATAGAATACGTCTATATTATTTTACAAAACCTTTTTTTAAACAGTACGAAAATATCTTGATACCATCTTTTTAATAATCATATCCATATATGCCATTATGAGAAACACAAAACCAGGTTGTTTTAAGAAAAGAACATAAACCAGGTTTCATAAACTTAAAATCGGTCATATATAAAATACTCCCTCAAGAAAATTTCCCTTATTTTATTTTTTATTTAAATTATAGGCTAGTTTCTCTTTAATTTATTTAATTTGTCCTACCTGTCTCTATATTTAAATTGAATCCACGTTATCGATTGAGTATAGAGAAAAGTGTTAAGAAAGAATATAAAGGTGATTAAGTTCTAATTGAACGTTGACCTAAATTTTTAAATGAAGCCATGTTCCAAATATGTGAATCAAGGCTAAATGGTTCCTCCATCCCTATTTATTTATCCTGATTTGCATTTTCATTTTATACAAAAATATATGTTATGCTCCAAAATTTAAGGTATAATTATTTCTTGTTTCAAATAATACCCTAGATGGAATTGCATATAGGTATTTATTTAAAATAATATAACATGAGTAGTCGTCTGGTTGGTAAAAAATTGGTTCATAACTCACAAATGCGTAAGTTTAAATCTCATTGTTGATGTGAGGACCTCATTAATCGGCACTCTGTAATGCTCTATGAAGCTGAATGTATACGTTACCCTAATGAACGGTTGAGATCCAAAAGACATAAACTGGGAGAAATGGTATGACATGAAATATTGAAATGGAGGGTGAATGTTAGAGGTGATATCAGAGTCAGGCCTCCGGTCGGTGTGCCAACGAGGATGCTGGGCCCTAGGGGTGGATGTAAAGTCTCACATCGGTTGGAAAAGAGAACGAAATTAACATACCTTATAAGGGTGTGGATACCTTCCCCTCGTAGACGCTTTTTCTGGATGGTTACAGTTACACTCAGGGAAACAAAACCTTGCCATTGGCTACGGCTATAAACAGGGACAATATCTGTGAGGGAGGGGCGCTGGGCTGTTACAGTGAAACTAAGGAAAAATATTTTGTTACATATTTCATATATTTTATTTTCTACTTAGTTTGTGTGAAATAGGGACTCAGGAAGTCTATATATATACACATTACTATCATTATAGTAGTAATGTAGCATATATTTAATAGTTGATACCAAGTTAATTACTTATCTAATTTTCAAACTAACAATAATAAAAATTGCAATAACTTTTTCCTTAATAATTAATTAATGATTGTAACAATGCACTGATTAGGGCGGAGTAACGGGCAGGCGGGGCTGCCTCATGGGGCACCCTGTACCCCGCCCACGGGTATGGGTCACCCCATACCCGTGGTCAAACCCATTTTGACCGGTACCCACGGGTACGGGTTAAAACGGACGCGTTGGTAGGGGTAACGGGTTACCCGTACCAACCCATTGCAGCATAGCCATGTCGTTCCTTCCTCACCTATGATCACATCCTCATTTCTCGACATCAACATTCTTAATTCCCACAATCAGCCCACCCAATCCCTAATGCAGCACAAACCCTTCTCCCTATTGAACTCAAACTACTCAAATCAGAGAGTGCAATCCACAGAAGTGGAAGAAGTAGCAAAGCATGGAGAGGAAGGCAAGAGAATCCAATACCATCACCAAGCTCCAATCCTAACCTTGATCGAAGCTGCAACCCAGACCTGTGACCTGCGATTGAAGTTGCGACGGTGAAGCTGCAACTTGCAATGGCACTCCGGTGGACGAAGCGAGCAGCTTGAAGAAAGCGTGGAGGGCTTTGAATAGCTTGAAGAAGATACTCCTTTCCCTGTTTGCGAGAAGCCCTCGGAGACAGAGTCACAGCAGTGGGGACAACGATATGCTTCTTCCATGGTAGCTGCGAATTTTCTTTCATCGAAACCCCTCCTAATGGCGAGGGGAAAACGCCTCTTGAACAATTTTCTTTCCCTGAGAGATTCTTGACCTCGGAGATGACAGATTTGAGTTCGACGCCGAAGAGCTATTGTCGTCGCCAGAATTCAACCTCGGAGGCGGCTTTAACGGCCGGATTTTGCCATCGTCGAAGAGCTCGTCTGCGATCAAAAGAGTTATGTCCAAATGGCCACTGAAATTGAACTCAGAGTCTTCGTTCCATCACATCGTTGTTATCCTGATAGGCGCCTTTGGTGGGTTTGGATCTGGATTGCCTCAAAAGGTCATGTGTGAATTTTTTGGCTTTGGATCTGGGCTTTGACAGATTCTGGGCTTTTGTTAATTTTTTTATTTAAGTAAACGGGCGGGGACGGGTACCCCGTGGGTGAGCCCATACTAGTACGGGCCAGCCCGCGGGTTGCGGGCTGGCCCGCACGGGTTAGTGGGCTGGAACAAGCCAGCCCGCCACTGCAGCCCGCACCGCATTTGGCGGGTTGGCAGGCTAACATTTATTTTTTTAAAAAAAAGAATAAAAATGCTTTTAAAATTTTTAAGCCCAGTTATTTTTGGGCTGAGCCCAGTTTTTTCAAACCCAGCCATTCTTTTACTTTCAGGAAAAAGAAAGGCAAAAAAAAACTTCAAAGAAGATCAATTGCGAAGGCTTACAAGTTACAAGTTGCAATGACATTAATCTTCAGAAAAAAAATTCAGTAATGGACACAAATTACTCCTACTAAATTAGCAACTTCGACCATGGCTTACCAGTAACAGGAAGCCTTTCGACATCAAGCACCTTATATGAAATCTGTATCTAATTATGATCATACAAATCCCAAACACAATAAGCGGCTTTATTAATTAACCGTGGCATATATAGCTTTCACTTGTTCATGATTTTTTAAAAAAATAAAGGCTTTATTCTATGGGGATAAGCTTAAACTGGTTAGAAATCTGGAAAACATATTCAAGTGTCTCTAAATTATCCAATAATTAATGCAGATTTCAATCTCTCAAAACAAATTATGAGACAAGCACTTAAATATAATGAGCCCACACAAAGGCAAGTATAGTTGTATCAATTAATACATCAGAAGGATAAGAAATTATAACAGGAAGCCATGAAAAGAAAATGCAGGAGTAAGACGCTATATATATATCATTATGAGGCATCATTTTCAATCAGACTAAGAGTCATTCAGTCACTGTACTGTAAAGTAACGTTACGTAACAATCACAACAACAAATTTGCAAAAATTTATACAAATTATTCCAACCACTTGAAGTGCCACGTACACCCACACAACTTGTAATTCGGCAATTCATATTTATATCATAAAAAATTACAGTCTTCACTTTTTACATATGTAATATATAATGACTTGAATACCTGAATATGAAGAGAAGGATGGAATGCAGACAAGTAGAGGGATTCTAGGTGAAGAGAACCAGTCCAGTGACCACTCAAATGAAGCATCATTATGATTGCCAAACACATTTGCCCATGGTATTCCCTTGTTTCTCGTTGGAGACGTTGCCTGATCCCAATACAAGCTTGCATTTTTAGTCACCTGGAAATTAACAATGAAATGGGATCTCATCCTCAATATAAGCTTGCATATTTAGCCTGTACAGAAGGTTTTTGAAAACTATAAATTGACTTAACAATGAAAGCCCTCACATATTGTTCAGGAATTGAGAAATGAGGTCTCCAGTGTATCACCTG
>JANTPZ010144467.1:0-20864 GCA_025593235.1 Vachellia pachyceras | reverse complement strand
CTTATCAAGAGATTAAATAAATAAGACACTTTTCTCTTTCCTTGGCCATTTGCACGAAATCTTGGCTGCAAAAAGAAGAGGAAGTGATGCCATGGAAGCTTGAGGAAGAAGAAGAAAAGCTTGAGGATCTAACAAGGTAAGCTTCCAATAAACCAAATCAACTTATTTTCCTAAGCTTTACAACTCTCTCTTTAATTCTATCGGTTTATTTTCTTGAATAACTCTCTCTTTTGAAAGATTGGAAGGTTAGGGTTCTTGAGTTTTAAATGAAAAAGAGAGGGATTTAAGGAAAATCAAAGGTTGTAAAACACTCCTTGCAAGATAAGGAGTAGATTGGTATATGTTTTTGTGCTTGTTGGAGTTGTGTATGAAATTGGGGCATGGAGTTACTGTTCACGCAGCACTGTTTGGCACTGTTCATGAAGAAAAATCAATGATTTTATGATGCCCAATTATGGGAAAATGGTTTAGGATTGAGATTTTGCATGTGTGTGAAGCTAGAAGTTGAAAAATCACATTTTTCCAATTTATAGAACAATTTTCGTGCTGCTGCAGAACAGTTAAAAAGGGGTGTGATTTTGATGATTTTGATGCTTCCATTGAGTTTAGAAGGCAAATTTGTGTAGGATAAAAGTGAGAAATGAATTTGGGAAGCATTAGAAATCATAAGAGCAAATATCAAAGTTTAAGGGTGCATAAAAGAGCATTAAGAGTTATATTACGTTTTTATGGTTTTCATGCAAGGTTGATGGCTTGAGCTTGATGGTTATATTCTTGTATGATGTTTAGGAAGATTAAACATCAAAGAACTTGTTAGGGACATTCATCAAAAGAGCTTTAAAGATCAAGAAAAACTAAAGAAACAAGGTAGCAAGACCTTCTAACCCTAAGCTTGATTGCTTTGAAAATGTGTATGAATTATGCATGACTTGTATTGAAAATTTGTGATGATAGAAAGTGTGAATATGTGCTTTTGTTTGCTATGGCCATATGCATTTCATTGTTACATGTTGCACTTTTATGAATTCACACTTATATTGAAAGTTGTCATGCAATTTTATAATGTGTGTTAGAAAGTTTTGCTACTGGGATTTCCAAAAATCTCACCCTCCCCCACTAACCATTTTTAGGTGGAGGACACTCAAGGGTAAGGAGAAGATACTTGATGCTTGAAGCAAAGTTTGATATGTATTAATATGGATTTTGTTAGACATATTATGTTGTTAAGTTATATAATTGTGATACGATATGTAATGTAATTTGGAAATGTATCATAGACTTATGATAAGTAGTATATGCTTATGAATGCCTAATTAAATAGGCTAATATGGTTAAGAAAAATTTAGAAATCAAAATGATAAGTTATGAAGTTAAGTAGGGTAAAAATTTGACTGAGTGCTGGAAGTAAAGTTGGTCATTTTCCCTACTTTGCCCTGTCGGAAAACAGGGTAAATGAACTTCAAATGAATTGATATTTTGTGGAAAAATAGTTTACATTGCAAGGTTTCTAATGAGCCAAAGATCTCTGGAATTGGAATTTTGTACAGAAAGTTATGACTGTCCAAAGTTGATGAAAAATCACAGAAAATCCTGGGAAAACGAAAAATTACCATATGAACAGTACATTTTCACGAATGAATCTGTACCAATTGGACTATTTACTGTTCAAATGAGTATTTTTCCCTCATAAAGGAATTTTTAAGCTTCAAATAGAAGTTGGAACCACTCAGTTTCGATTTTTCTAGAATTAGTTATGAAGTTTCAAAGTTGGCCCAAAAAACTGTGAATAGTAACTTTCTTAAAAATGAAAGTTTTCAATTTAGTCCTTTTTAACAATTTGAGTTACTTGAGGCCATAATTTGGTTCCAACTCATCATAATGGAAGCTAAGAGAGTCAAGTAAGAGGTGTTAGACTCCATGCCTGAACTTTCGGCCTAACAGCATCAACTTTTGTTGTTCTTTCTATCTGTGGGCTCTGACTTGACTTCTAATTACTGGTTTGGCCCTTTTTATCTAATGACCATATTGCCTTTGGTCTTTTTACTTAATGAAGTTTATGTCCCTAGCTTACATTCTTAGTAATTTCAAAGCCTTGGGACTAAATTGACCACGGTCTCTTTGGTCCATTGACATCTTCTTTTCCTATACTTTCATTTCTGGGCCTTATCTTCTCTCATATCGATCAATTTGGCTTCTGTGCTTATTTACAGAAAATGGTGGATATTACAGGAAACATCCACTGTGACTCAGTTTTTCATTAGGATGCCTTAAATCATGCTGTTCTTTCAAAATTCAAATCCTTTCACAAAAAAGGAGGACATGTTTTTTCAACAAGATTGGTGTTAAAGAAATTAAACATTTAACTCTCTTAGAATTGAATTGAAACATCCACTGTGACTCAATTTTTGATTAGGATGCCTTAAATCATGCTGTTTTTCCAAAATTCAAATCTTTTCACAAAAAAGAGAGGACATGTTTTTTCAACAAGATTGGTGTTAAAGGAATTAAACATTTAACTCTCTTCGAACTGAATGGAAGCATCCACTATTACTTAGTTTTAATTAGGATTGCTTAAATCATGTTGTATTTCAAAATTCAAATATTTTCAAAAAAAGAGGACATGTTTTTTCAACAAGATTGGTGTTAAAGGAATTAAGGATTTAACTCTCTTAGAATTGAATGGAAACATGCACTGTGATTCAATTTTTGATTAGGATGCCTTAAATCATGCTGTTTTTACAGAATTCAAATATTTTCACAATAAAGAGGACATGTTTTTTCAACAAGATTGGTGTTAAAGGAATAAAACATTTAACTCTCTTAGAATTTCATGGAAGCATCCACTGTGAGTCCATTTTTAATTAGGATGCCTTAAATCATGCTGTTTTTTCAAAATTCAAATATTTTCACAAAAAAAAAGACAAGGACAAGTTTTTTCAACAAGATTGGTGTTAAAGGAATTAAACATTTAACTCTCTTAGAATTGAATGGAAACATCCACTGTGACTCAATTTTTGATTAGGATGCCTTAAATCATGCTGTTTTTTTAAAAAAATTCAAATCCTTTCACAAAAAAAGATGACATATTTTTTCAAAAAGATTGGTGTTAATGGAATCAAACATTTAACTCTCTTAGAATTGAATGGAAACTTACACTGTGACTCAGTTTTTAATTAGGATTCCTTAAATCTTGTAGTTTTTCTTCAAAATTCAAATATTTTCAAAAAAAAAGAGGACATATTTCTTCAACAAGTTTGGTTTTAAATGAATTAAACATTTAACTCTCGTAGAATTGAATGGAAACATCCCTTATGACTCCGTTTTTAATTAGGATGCCTTATATCGTGCTGTTTTTTCAAAATTCAAATCTTTTTACAAAAACAGATGATATGTTTTTCAACAAGATTAGTGTTAAAGGAAATAAACATTTAACTCTCTTAGAATTGAATGGAAACATCCATTGTGACTCAATTTTTGACTAGGATGCCTTAAATCATGCTGTTTTTTCAAAATTCAAATCTTTTCACAAAAAAGAGTACATATTTTTTCAACAAGATTGGTCTTAAAGGAATTAAAAATTTAACTCACTTAGAATTGAATGGAACCATCCCCTGTCACACAATTTTTGATTAGGATGCCTTAAATCATGTAGTTTTTTTTAAAATTCAAATATTTTCAAAAAAAGAGCACAAATTTCTTCAACAAGTTTGATTTTAAATGAATTAAACTTTTAACTCTCTTAGAATTGAATGGAAACATCCCCTATGACTCCGTTTTTAATTAGGATGCCTTAAATCATTCTGTTTTTTCAAAATTCAAATCTTTTCACCAAAAAAAGAGGACATGTATTTCAACAACACTGGTGTTAAAGAATTAAACATTTAACTCTCTTAAAATTGAATGAAAACATCCACTGCGACTCATTTTTTCATTAGGATGCCTTAAATCATGCTGTTTTTTCAAAATTCAAATCTTTTCACAAAAAAGGGGACATATTTTTTCAAAAAGATTGGTGTTAAACGAATTAAACATTTAATTTTTTTAGAATTGAATGGAAACTTTCATCGTGATACAGTTTTTATTTAAGATTCCTTAAATCATGTAGTCTTTTTTTAAAATTCAAATATTTTCAAAAAAAGAGGTCATATTTTTTCAACAAGATTGGCGTTAAACGAATTAGACATTTAACTCTCCTAGAATTGAATAGAAAAATCCCCTGTGACTCCGTTTTTTAATTATGATGCCTTAAATCATATTATTTTTTCAAAATTCAAATCGTTTCACAAAAAAGGAGGACATGTTTTTTCAAAAAGATTAGTGTTAAAGGAATTAAAAATTTAACTCTGTTAGAATTGAATAGAAACATCCATTATGACTCTGTTTTTAATTAGAAAACCTTAAATCATGTTGCTTTTCAAAATTCAAAAATTTTTACCAAAAAGCAGCACATATTTTTTCAAGGTTAGATTTAAAGGGATTTAACATTTAACTCTATTAGAATTGAATGGAAACTTCCACTGTGACTCGGTTCTTAATTAGGATGCCTTAAATCATGCTATTTTTTCAAAATTCAAATATTTTCACACAAAAAAAGAGGACATCTTTTTTTTCAACAAGATTGGTGTTAAAGGAATTAAACATTTAACTCTCTGAGAATTGAATGGAAACATCCACTCTGACTCCATTTTTAATTAGAATGCCTTAAATCATGCTGTTTTTTCAAAATTCAGATTTTTCCACAAAAAAAGAGGACATATTTTTTCAACAATATTGGTGTTAAAGGAATTAAATATTTCACTCTTGTAGAATTGAATGGAAGCATCCACTGTGACTCAGTTTTTAATTAGGATTTCTTAAATCATGTTGTATTTCAAAATACATATATTTTCAAAAAAAAACAGAGGACAGATTTTTTCAATAAGATTGGGGTTAAAGGAATTAAACATTTAACTCTATGAGAATTGAATGGAACTATCCCCTGTTACTCTGTTTTTAATTAGAATGCCATAAATCATGCTGTATTTCAAAATTCAAATCTAATTACAAAAAAAGGGGACATGTTTTTTCAACAAAATTGGCCTCAAAGGAATTAAACATTTAACTCTCTTAGAATTGAATGGAAAAATCCACTGTGACTCGGTTTTTCTTTAGGATTTCTTTAATCATGTTTTTTTTCAAAATTCAAATATTTTCAAAAAAAGAGGACATATTTTTGTCAATAAGATTGGCGTTAAAGGAATTAAACATTTAACTCTCTCAGAATTGAATGGAAACATCCACTCTAACTCAGTTTTTCATTAGGATTTCTTAAATCATGTTGTTTTTCAAAATTCAAATATTTTCAAAAAAAGAGGACATATTTTTCTCAACAAGATTGGCGTTAATGGTATTAAACATTTAACTCTCTTAGAATTGAATGGAAACTTCCACTGTGACTCAATTTTAAATTAGGATTCCTTAAATCATTAGTTTTTTCAAAATTCAAATATTTTCAAAAAAAGAGGTCATATTTTTTCAACAAGATTGGTGTTAAACGAATTAGACATTTAACTCTCCTAGAATTGAATAGAAACATCCCGTGTGACTCCATTTTTTAATTAGGATGCCTTAAATCATGTTGTTTTTTCAAAATTCAAATCTTTTCACAAAAAAGGAGGACATGTTTTTTCAACAAGATTTGTGTTAAAGGAATTAAAAATTTAACTCTGTTAGAATTGAATGGAAACATCCATTATGACTCAGCTTTTAATTAGAAAACCTTAAATCATGTTGCTTTTCAAAATTCAAAAATGTTTACCAAAAAGCAGGACATATCTTTTCAACAAGGTTAGTGTTAAAGGAATTAAACATTTAACTCTCTTAGAATTGAATGGAAACTTCCACTGTGACTCCGTTTTTAATTAGGATGCCTTAAATCATTCTATTTTTCAAAATTCAAATCTTTTCTCACAAAAAAGAGGACATCTTTTTTTAACAAGATTGGTGTTAAAGGAATTAAACATTTACCTCCCTGAGAATTGAATGGATACATCCAGTGTGGCTCTGTTTTTAATTAGATTGCCCTAAATCATGCTGTTTTTTCAAAATTCAAATGTTTTCACAAAAAAAGAGGACTTATTTTTCAACAAGATTGGGGTTAAAAGAATTAAACATTTCACTCTCTTAGAATTGAATGGAAACATCCACTGTGACTCAGTTTTTAATTAGGATTTCTGAAATCATGTTTTTTTCAAAATTCAAATATTTTCAAAAAAAGAGGACATATTTTTGTCAATAAGAATGGCTATAAAGGAATTAAACAATTAACTCTCTTAGAATTGAATGGAAACTTCTACTGTAACTCAGTTTTTCATTAGGATTTCTTAAATCAGGCTGTTTTTCAAAATTCAAATATTTTCAAAAAAAGAGAACATATTTTTGTCAATAAGATTGGCGTTAAAGGAATTAAACATTTAACTCTCTCAGAATTGAATGGAAACATCCACTATGACTCAGTTTTTCATTAGGATTTCTTAAATCATATTGTTTTTCAAAATTCAAATATTTTCAAAAAAAGAGGACATATTTTTCTCAAAATGATTAATGTTAAATGAATTAAACATTTAACTCTCTTATAATTAAATGGAAACTTCCACTGTGACTTAGTTTTAAATTAGGATTCCTTAAATCATTTAGTTTTTTCAAAATTCAAATATTTTCAAAAAAAATTGTCATATTTTTTCAACAAGATTGGTGTTAAATGAATTAAACATTTAACTCTCCTAAAATTGAATGGAAACATCCCTTGTGACTCCATTTTTAATTAGGATGCCTTAAATCATGCTATTTTTTCAAAATTCAAATCTTTTCACAAAAAAGGAGGACATGTTTTTTCAACAAAATTGGCGTTAAAGGAATTAAAAATTTAACTCTGTTAGAATTGAATGGAAACATCCATTATGACTCGGTTTTTAAATAGAAAACTTTAAAGCATGTTGCTTTTCAAAATTCAAATATTTTTACCAAAAAGAAGGACATATTTTTTAACAAGCTTAGTGTTAAAGGAATTAAACATTTAACTCTCTTAGAATTAAATGAAAAATTCCTCTGTGACTCCGTTTTTAATTAGAATGCCTTAAATCATGCTAATTTTTCAAAATTCAAATATTTTCACAAAAAAAAAGAGGACATCTTTTTTTAACAAGATTGGTGTTAAAGGAATTAAAAATTTAACTCTGTTAGAATTGAATGTAAACATCCATTATGACTCTGTTTTTAATTAGAAAACCTTAAATCATGTTGCTTTTCAAAATTAAAAAATTTTACCAAGAAGCAGCACATATTTTTTCAAGAAGGTTAGTGTAAAAGCGATTTAACATTTAACTCTATTAGAATTGAATGGAAACTTCCACTGTGACTCGGTTCTTAATTAGGATTCCTTAAATCATGCTATTTTTTTAAAAATTCAAATCTTTTCACAAAAAAAAAGAGGACATCTTTTTTTTCAACAAGATTGGTGTTAAAGGAATTAAACATTTAACTCTTTGACAATTGAATGGAAACATCCACTTTGAATCCGTTTTTAATTAGAATGCCTTAAATCATGCTGTTTTTTCAAAATTCAAATTTTTCCACAAAAAAAGAGGACATATGTTTTCAACAAGATTGGTGTTAAGGAATTAAACATTTCACTCTCTTAGAATTGAATGGAAGCATCCACTGTGACTTAGTTTTTAATTTAGATTTCTTAAATCATGTTGTATTTCAAAATTCATATATTTTCAAAAAAAAAAAGAGGACAGATTTTTTCAACAAGATTGGGGTTAAAGGAATTAAACATTTAACTCTATGAGAATTGAATGGAATTATCCCCTGTACTCTGTTTTTAATTAGAATGCCATAAATCATGCTGTATTTCAAAATTCACATCTTATAACAAAAAAAGAGGACATGTTTTTTCAATAAAATTGGCCTCAAAGGAATTAAACATTTAACTCTCTTAGAATTGAATGGAAAAATTCACTGTGACTCGGTTTTTCTTTAGGATTTCTTAAATCATGTTTTTTTCAAAATTCAAATATTTTCAAAAAAAGAGGACATATTTTTGTCAATAAGAATGGCTATAAACGAATTAAATATTTAACTCTCTTAGAAATGAATGGAAACTTCTATTGTGACTCAGTTTTTCATTAGGATTTCTTAAATCAGGTTGTTTTTCAAAATTCAAATATTTTCAAAAAAAGAGGACATATTTTTGTCAATAAGATTGGCGTTAAAGGAATTAAACATTTAACTCTCTCAGAATTGAATGGAAACATCCACTATGACTCAGTTTTTCATTAGGATTTCTTAAATCATGTTGTTTTTCAAAATTAAAATATTTTCAAAAAAAGAGGACATATTTTTCTCAACAAGATTGGTGTTAATGGAATTAAACATTTAACTCTCTTAGAATAGAATGGAAACTTCCACTGTGACTCCATTTTTAATTAGGATGCCTTAAATCATGCTATTTTTTTCGAAATTCAAATCTTTTCACAAAAAAAGGGGAAATCTTTTTTTTTTTCAACAAGATTGGTGTTAAAGGAATTAAACATTTAACTCTCTGAGAATTGAATGGATACATCCACTTTGGCTCCGTTTTTAATTAGAATGCCTTAAATCATGCTGTTTTTTTTTTCAAAATTCAAAATTTTCACAAAAAAAGAGGATATATGTTTTCAATAAGATTGGTGTTAAAGGAATTAAACATTTCACTCTGTTAGAATTGAATGGAAGCATCCACTGTGACTCAGTTTTTAATTAGGATTTGTTAAATCATGTTGTATTTAAAAATTCATATATTTTCAAAAAAAATAGAGGACAGATTTTTTGAACAAGCTTGGGGTTAAAGTAATTAAACATTTAATTCTCTTATAATTGAATAGAAACATCCACTGTGACTCAGTTTTTCATTAGGATTTCTTATATCATGTTTTTTTTTCAAAATTCAAATATTTTCAAAAAAAGGGGACATATTTTTGTCAATAAGATTGGCGTTAAACGAAATAAACATTTAACTCTCTGAGAATTGAATGGAAACTTCCACTGTGAGTGACGCATGAAGCTCTCCACAGTCTACGAGTTCATCTTTCTCTTGGATTACTTGAGCTTCTAGTTAGGCTCAACAGAGACAACTTGCGCCTCTGCTTCATCTTCTTTTTTGCTTCCTGTCGTCTTCTTGAGAAAGAGAAAGGCGGAGGCTTGAGCATATGGTCTCAACGTCGCTTCTCATTCTCACTTTTTTGCCTCATCGCCGTTCAAGGTGGCCGCCGGATCCTTGGATTTCGGAGATCTGTGGACTGATGACCATTCGAGAATGATTCGCCTGGCGGAGTTCGTGTTTATTGTGATTTTGTTGGCATCTACGCAAATGGCACTTCTCGAAGCTAGCCTGTGTTCTTCGTTTGCACACCATTTGAGAAGAAGCATTGAGTAATTTTATAACTTTTCTGTTGTTTGTATGTTCATCCTAGTTTTGAATTTCTAGTTTTTTTTTTTTGTTTTTGTATGAGGAATCTCTAGAGATTATAATCATAGGCAGCATCAGTTATAGAGTGCTCAGAGTTCACAAGAGAAGAAACAAAACCGCCGAATAATTCCAAACGCTGGAATGCAGAATCAAAACGTAGGAATCAAAAGCTACCGCTAAGGGCCTGGCTGTAATTTGAGAGCATAAACCCTCGATTTTTTTTGGTTTCAGCATCTTCTATAGATGGATGAGAAGGCATAAAGGTATGGGAATGAAGAGTGCTGGTGGAGGAGAGATTGTTCAAGTTCAAGGAGACCACATTGTTCCATCCACCGATCGGAAAGATCGTCACAGTAAGGTTTATAGCTTTCTTCCCTGCGAGTTCTGCAGCTTCCTCCATCAATTTCCAGAGCTTTCCAAGTTTGATTCTCATTTGCTTTCTTGTTTGATTCTTGCATTCTTTTTTGATACTTCAAGCTCTCGGTCTCCAACGGCTCCTCAAGCAGCGACGCTCTCTGGTTTCCTTATTCACGGCGTATAACATTTTTTTCAAAAAAAAAAACTTACGGCGCCCTATATTTCAACATGGTGCGCCGTAGGTTACGACGCCCTATATTTCAAAATAGGGTGCCGTAAGTTTACCTATAGTGCCTTTTATAATATAGGGCGCTGTAAGCCCTACCTTTCTACTCTCCTCACATATACACCCCACTAGAAAGGGCGCCAATTGGACTAAAAATAGGGCGTAAAAAGTATTTTTCGTAGTAGTATAACCCATGTGAGGAAAATCTTGTTAGCCAAACAAGTCAACCTATTATCATTATTCAACAGATGTTTTTTCTATACTTAAATTTCTTTAATAATTTGAAATCACGTAAACAAAGATTTAAAATTACACTCATTTAATAAAAATGTGAAATTAAAAATAAGATGTAATTTAGACCCGTTTGATTAAAATAAATACGTTAAGGGATAAAATTAAACATCAATCAAAGTTCTTTAGAACATGGTACGTTCTCGCATCTTTTTGGAATAAATTGTCTTTTTGTTAAAAAAGAACTTGCGTAGAAGTTTTAACAAATGTATTGTCAATGAAAATTCTTCGCATTCACCAAAAAAAAAAATGAAAATTCTTCACAAAACTGAACTATATTAATATGTGTGTACCCAAAAAAAAAAATGGCCATCTATTTCAGTCTTGATAGAATAATATTGGGTTGAGGTACAGTATTTCCCCCATCATATTTAATGCTATGAACCTTTCTGAGTGCAAAAGTGTGCGAATATATATGATTTTTTTAAAAAAAAATGAACCAAACAAAAATTGCATGACTTAGTTAATATTCATTACTTAGCAGACATGTTGATCAAGGAAGAAAAACACATGGAGTTTTATAAATGTTGTACAAATGTTGTGGCCTAAAAAACTTCATGTGTGTTTTTCACCATTTTAATAATTTTGTGTTAATTGTTCATCCTATTGGCTCGTCTCATCTGAAATGAGCAGTGTAACAACTTAAAAATTTCAATGAAGCTCTACTAGAATCATTTTAATCCCTACATTTTTTTATTTAACCCATCCTTAATTATTAGCAACGGCCATAATTAAATATATTTTCTAATAATAGACTAGGTTACTAAAATAAAACCTCTTATTATTTGATCATATTGCATGCCATCCCAAGCTTCTACTATTTCTATAGGCTTTCTTACTTGTATTTTTCTTAATTTCCCTTTTCTTTTCATCTGTATAATTCGAAAATTTTAATTCTGTATTTTTATTCTTCCACATCCAATTTAAAAAAAGATTTTTATTGGCTCCAAAATATCAAAAAGAAAAGAAAGACCTTATGCATATTTTTGCATCCAATCAAAGTTTGGGGGGTTTGGTGGCTGGGTAGAATATTATGGTGTGTTTGATAAAACGTTTTGGAGCCTTAAAACACGTTCAATGTTTTTCACAAAACGCAATAATCTCTTTCATATATTTAACTCAGATTATGTAAAAACACTTCTCCATCGCGTTCTTAAACGAGAGTAAAAGCATATTTATCAAGAGAGATAGAAACTTTTATGTTAAGGGGTGTTCGTTAAATTTTTAGAATAATTTCTAGAAGTATTTTCATATAAGTAGAAATAAAACTTTTTTTACATACTTATATCAAATTGTATAAAATCACTTTTTAAAAGTTAATTTAAATACTGCTTAAATTTTAAAGAGAGATTAGCGAGAAATCAAAAAGGATAAAAAAGAATACATTGTATAATATTTTATTCCGCATAATCTTTTTTTATTTAAAGGGATAGACACTAACGATTTAAATAATTAAATTCGTGATCATTTACTTATGAGCACTAGATTTCAAGGTTTTTGATTTACTTGGCATAATCTAAATTCGTTGTGTGCGCCTGAAGTAAGCTAAAAATAAGAAAAAATCAAAATGATGGCAAATAAAGTGGCAAGTCCGGTCAGGCTGAGGGGTCCTCGGCGTCTATTACAGTTAAAAGTTGCACAGCTGTTGTCGCCGACTTGGATTCGTTAGGCGACTTGCGGATTCCTCCTGTATGTGACCAATCGATCACAGGTTTGATCCTTCAATCTTGTTTCTTTTCAAATTGCAGCTTCATACTCGTTTCATTTTGTTTTCCTAAAATTTATTATAGAATTTATATATATATATATGGTTAGAAAATGAGAGATAGCGAGCTGATTGAAACTGAATTCTTACCCTTAACAATTTTCTTTCAGAATACTGATGATTGAAATTTTATCGGAGGTACAATATCTTCATAGATCTCGTCATTCATCTGCGATCTGAGATTCAAAGTTGTGAATAGAGTTGTTAAGTTGGGCCTTGCGCGGAATTCAGTTCTCCAGCTTCTTGCTTATACAAACCCCTATTGACAATAAACCTGAATCTTCCATCTTCATCATCGACTCATCGTCGGTTCTTCTTTTTGCTCCCATTTCTTGTTAGCGGTGAAGGGGAATTTGCCCCTCCTGAGCAGAAGGTGGCTCAGCCCCTGCATCATGTGGTTGCTTGTGTCAGATTCTCTGTCTGTCCCTTCCTTGTATGTAAGGTTGATCGTATAAGAGATATGCCGAAGAGTGAGATTCTTTCTCGAAATTCTACTGGCAGTAATAATAAGACTATCAATAAGGCATCTTCATTAAGATTTCTAACACCTCAACAATCTCTTGGACGCTTGGGATTGTGCTCCCAGATAGCAACTGGGGTCCAGCACTCATCTCCTCTTGTGTTCCCTGAAAAGCGTGGTAAAGTGAAGGCTTCCAAGAAGAGCAGTGAGGTCAGTGCCCTCACGACTACTCGTGCTGATGATCAGGAAACAACAACAAACAATTTTGAGCATAGGATTGACATTGGCGGAGGTGGAGATGAGAAGTCTGATTTGCTGGGATATGTGGTATACTCTGGAAAGCTAGTTTTGGACAAGAGAAAGCCTTCTCTGAATAACAACAGTAATGCTCAACAGACGTCTTCTAATATTGCTAGTCAAGAAGCTGTAGATGCCAAACTAACGAGCAAAGTTTTAGTATGGGGATCTAATGTGCTGCAACTTGATGATATCATTTCGGTAATATATTGCTTCCATTTCAATGGATGATTAAAGACATCTGTACTGTACACCTTTTTTCGTTATTTGGAAACCAATGATTATAAGGCTAATTTTAGTCCATTTTCTAAACAGGTTTCTTATAATATTGGTCTCAGGCACTTCACTGTTCACTCATACTCATTGAAAAAGGTTTCATGTGGCTTTTTGTGCTTTATAAAACCTCGAAGAATGCGGAAAGATTTCCGCTTTGTGGCATCTACTGTAGAAGAGGCAGTTCAATGGGTTGGTGGATTTGCGGATCAGCAGTGTTTTGTGAATTTTCTACCTCATCCTTTGGCATCATCTAAGAAGCAAGCATCATCAGAGTTACTTCCGACTGATACCCCTCCTGAATTGCTTTTCAGATGTAAAAGTCCACCTAAGATGCTTGTGATATTAAACCCACGTTCAGGTCGAGGTCGTTCAAGTAAAGTTTTCCATGACATTGTGGAACCAATATTTAAGGTATGTTCCTCTTTCCTGTTGTCCCAAATTATTCAAGCTATATATGTTTGTTGTTGGGCTTATTTCATCATGATACAAGTATTTGATGACACGTTGAAATAAAGACAGATAGGCGGATGGATATTCTTGTTTTGCATTTTTGTGAAGCCTCCTGGCAAAAGTAATAATCACTTAACAGTGACTGTCATGGTTTGTTTTCTGTCAATAGACTATTTGATTGTATTGCTTTTTTTGAACCTTTATGCCTGAATTTCTCTTTTGATAAAATAATTTGTGATAAGGTAGAGCGGAATCACAAAAGAGTAGGATAAAAAATCCTACAAAAGCAACCAAAAACAGAGAAAATGGGACAAAAAATGCACGTCTTCTCAATTTTTATCTCCATTTCCTATAGTTCCTGCTAGGGAATTTCCCTGCCCCCAAAATTTCTTAAACTATCTGTCAACACATACGAGAAGCCAAAAACGCAACTCTATTCCAAAATCAGGGGCTGAAAAGAAATTACTTACTAAAAAATCTTATAAATCTTAAACACCACTGATATGAAATGAAGAAAAAGTTTCTCTGGGCAAAAGAGATTTTAGTCTAATCTATTACATTTTTTTAGTAATTATTTTATTTTAACTTTAAAATTTAGGGTTTCTTTTATATTATTTTATTCTGGGTTAAGTTATCATTACTAGTTCAATAACTGCATTTGGGGTTTTATAAATAGCATGTGAGTTATTTTCATTGTAGGCCCTCACTGATTTAATTAATATTGTGTCATATATGCCATCACACACTGCCATCCTCTCATTTTCCATTATCTAGCCTGTTCTTTTTCCTCCTCCCCTCTCCTAAGTCAACCACACCCTTGGAAAAAGGATTGTGGACAGGTAATTCGTTTGCCCTTCTTGTGAAATCTGTAAAATGAAGACAGAAACTGATCCAAGGTACAGATAAATCTGATTGGACACCATCGCCTATTTCCATCAAAGCTCATAGAAGGACACATGAATGAGGGGTAAAAAAGCAGAAAAGGTGTAACCACTGGTCTAGAAGAAAATAAAATTGTTAAGGACTAGAGGGGACAGAAAAGTATGGGAATAAAACTAGGTAGTCATGATGAAAAAGGTAAGGGAAGCAGTCAGAAAGTTGGCAGTGGGTGTAGAATGAGAGGAGTTGCGAGGGACAAAAGGGGTGAAGAACTAGTTAGGCTTAGGCTTCAGCTGGAGAGAGCCAATCCTCTTGGGTTGTCAACACTATAGAGATTCTGTAGTGCCTGTTTGTATGGTTTGTAACTTCTTTATGTATTATCTGCTGTGTTAGTAACTGAAACTGTATTTGTTATCCTTCCTCTATTAGTGTCACTTGTTCTATTGCAAGAATATCTAAGTGTGTGTTTGGGAATCCGTTGGGAGAATGATTTCACATAAGCCGAGGTAAGTATGTGATAGGAGTTTTGTCTTGGCTTGCGTGAACGTGATTCCACAAGGGTTAGCCAAACATGCACCAAATCTGTTGTGTTTAATTTTTCTACATATCATTGTGTACTGTATTTGGAAGTAATGTATTAGATCTTTTATTTTCATTTTCTGGCGTAAATCCGTGTCTTGTATATCCAAGTTGATCTGTTGAAAGCATATTAAAGGGTCCTATCAAAATCATTCCTCAAAGACCATGTTAAAATGTATACCGGAGCTTTCAAGCAACTTCAGTGCCATTATTTTATGATTACAGATAACATATAAAGTTCAATATTGTGCATATTTCCATATTTATACATGAGGCATGCACTGTGACAGCTTGCAGGTTTTCAATTGGAGGTAGTCAAAACTGCATCTGCTGGTCATGCTAAAAAGCTTGCATCAAGTGTTGACATCAGCATATGTCCTGATGGTAAAATGGAAAAAATTAGTTTTCAAAACTTTAATTTTCTTGATCTGCTTATTACATTTTGAGTATGTTCTCATATATTGTCTATCTTTCAAATTGGTTTTCATTTCAGGAATTATATGTGTAGGTGGAGATGGGATAATCAATGAGGTTGGTAACAGGCTGTTTTAATGAACCTCTGGTCATTATTTAATGGAACTCTACACGCAGATTATCTGTTTTAAATCTTTAATGACTCATTGGTCTGGTCCTTCGTGTTGTTTCTAGAAAAAATAGTCTTCTTTGTGTAGATCTTATTTGTCCCAACAGTCTTTTGGTTGTCTTTTACTGTGTCTTCTTTGTGTATATCGTTTTTAACTTTTCTGTATTGTGGTAATTCAGTGGTAATTCACATGTAGTGGATATATGGAGTAATTAACTTTTCATAGGAGGGCATTACTGGAATTATTTCACCAAAATGTTTAAATAATACTCCCTCTGCTTCTTTTTTATAAGAAACACCTACCACCTATGGCTTGTTCCTACTTATAAGAGACATTTAGATGATGTCCAAAATTTTTCTTTTCAGGTTCTTATTTTGTCCCCATTTAATTACTAATATTAATCATTGCATTCACTCACACACTCTCTCCCCACTATACATTTTCTCTCTTCGACATATATGTTTTTTCTGCTTTTCTTATTCTCACCTCTATGTTCTCCCCCAGAACACAAAAAAAAAATATGAATAAGGGTATTTTTGGGGGAAAAAGCCACGTCTTGATATATTTATAGCCTTTAACTATGGTCGATGTGATCTAGTTATTTGTCACTTGTAATGAGTATAAATTGTTAGGATCAAGCGCTTACCACTAGGCCAAAAGCTATAGCTCTTAGCCAGGGCGCAACTCTATTTCCTTAACCCTCAGTAGAGCAGACGCCCAAGCACCATGGTTCGACTATGTCTTGGCCTCTCAACTGGGCCTCCGCCATGGGACAATTGATGCCACACCTTGGCCAACAATCTGCCCCTCAGCAATTGTCCTGTTGGGAATTGAACCCATGACCTTGGCTCTGATACCAATTGTTAGAATCAAGCGCTTACCACTAGGCCAAAAGCTATAGCTATTAGGTAGGGCGCAACTCTATTTCCTTAACTTTCAGTAGAGCAGACGTCCAAGCGTCATGGTTCGACTATGACTTGGTCCCTCAACTGGGCCTTCGCCATGGGACAATTGATGCCACACCTTGGCCAATATAAGTTACTGATATAACTCCAACATTGCAACCGCAATTTAATTTTATAGCTCTGATATAAGTTTTCTTCTCCCATACAATACATATATAGTGAACTCATTGGCAAAGTAGACATCCATGGTCCAGCAGCTGATCCTGAAATTGTTAACTTCACCTGCTAGAGAAGCTATGATTAGATTGTCCTATAATAATCACTTTATCATCAAAATGATTTTATTATCAAAATACTTGCTAGGGCTTTAATAATTACTTTACCTTGTCTTGGTAGTGATGTTTTTCGTATAGGACTTTGTCCATAATTGCCCCCCTCTGTGGGGTTGCTAACTAGTTTTCATTTAGCCAATTTCATCATTTGGATCTTAAGTTTTTGTTTTTTAATTGGATTTTAATTTTTACAAGTTGAAAGCTTAAGCTTAAGGTGTTAGAATCAATATCATTAAATTGTATGATTACAAGAGTGGAGGCTGCTGTAACTTGTACGAGAGTTTTCCATGAATGAAGCCATGCCATTCACTGTATTTAGTTTTTATCTTCAATTTTTGCTACCTTTGACTCATTCCATGTGATTCTTGCCCTTATTTCAATATTTCATTCATTTTATGAATATGTTGAATGTTGTTTGACATTTTCACGTGTATCATGTACAAAGAAATCTCTATAAACATTCTTTGTATACAGGTTTTAAACGGTCTTCTAAGTAGAGATAATCAAAAGGAAGGAATATCTATACCAATTGGAATTGTTCCTGCTGGTTCTGATAATTCACTTGTATGGACTGTTCTTGGTGTTCGAGACCCAGTTTCGGCAGCTATGGCAATTGTTAAGGTAGTACATGTATTGACATAAAAACACGTAATTTTTTCTGTTTAGAGAACTGGTGGGTTTGTAGTTTGATCAAATACTATGGTTATTGTACAATCCGTGTTCATTTTAACTCTAATATATTCTCAACCTGAATTTCACGTTCATGATCTGGACTTCAATATTTCTCAGTTTATCGTTATCTTTTTGTATTCTTGGGGCAGTGATAGAACTTCTTAGTTGATATCACAACTTTATATTGGTTGCAATTCTGATGATTAATGAACGTTTTGCTGCATTGTTTTGGTATATAGACTATCCTAGGTGCTTTAATAGGAAATCAGATGTAAAATGTAAAGATGAGCCAACTTTGAATCACCTACATTTGAATCATCATCATCCTTTTCAAGTTTTGCTTTGGGATTGTAGGGATGCAAGGCATCATTTTTGAATAATCTTTTAATTTTTCATTGCTTTGGCACATAGTATTCTGCAGAATCAATGCTATAACCTAAAGAGGAATGTATTGCCGATTTCTGATATAAGCTAAAACCATAAACGGCTAATGACTGACTATCCTCACATTCATTTTCTTTGTTTGGCTCAGGGGGGGCTCACTGCTACTGATGTTTTTGCTGTTGAATGGATTCAGACCGGAATTATTCACTTTGGGTTGACAGTTTCGTATTATGGTTTTGTTAGCGATGGTAAGTGAATGCATACCACACATGCACACTTGCATGACTATATATATTGAATGACAATTTTATATTTTGTTGATGGAATTATTTTCATATAACAAGTAACAACTAATAAAGTTGATAAAGTGTCCTCATTAGCTTGTAGGTACAGCTTCAGTTTTATCTGTCTCCTTTAGTTTTTTAAGCATGAGGGGGATTCAAGGGAATTTCTTTCTCATATTTTTCATCCAACATGATGGGACTTATTGCATGTTTTATGTCAATTGGTAATAATTAATTTTCTAGAATAATCGATATGCAATGATATTTGATAACTGTACTGCTTGTATAAGCCTTTGTATTTTCTCTGGCAAGGATTTTAACCACAGGCCTAACACGTTAATTTGTTGACCTTTATGTCACTTAGAAATTATCACCTTATTTTATCGGGGCAAATGCTATCTATGAAAAAGAATAAGGCCTTCTCCAAGTTCCAGTATATTATTCACTTGGTTCGGGTTCACCTGGATAGAGAGATGCAGAGCAATGGATCTGCTGGCAAATTATATCCTAATCATATGTAATCAGATCCTAGTGAGACAAGCAGGAAAATACAAAGTCAAACAATCAGAAATAAATACAAAATAATTAATGATTAGTCAAAAATGGGTTTAGGCCTAGATAAGCCCACTTATTATAACACACCCCTTAAAGTTGGAGAGTAGATGTCAAGCATTTCCAGCTTGCCATTATGTTCTTCAGAAGATCTACAGGAATTCCATTTTGCTTTTGAATTTGCTTGCTACTAGGTTCCATGGGAACTGTAGAAGGTTCATGTTATGTGTTTATGTTTAATAGAAAGAGCTAGTAGTCAGATAGAGAAGGTTGTGAATGTATGATGGGTATTGTAATAATAGCGTACAGTTTCATCTACTTTCCTATTCTGTGTACAAATGGCATCAAAGCCAGTCTTTTGCTCTCTGCTGCCATTGCTTCCACCAGTGCCGGAAGACTGATCTCCACAGCAGTCACAGGATTATCACCCTGCACGCGTATCTCCTCCAGAAGATCTAACGTCTATTTCCTTGGTGGGAATCCCTTTCTGGACATGGTCACTTCAATTCCAAGGAAGTATCAAAACTTCCCAAGTTTTTCACATCAAATTTAGTTGCTAGAGCTCTTTTTAACCTCTATGACTCATCAAAGTCATCACCCATCTGTTTTGTATACTGAAAATATATTGTTAGGATTGTCATCTTACCATTTTTATGTCTCATAATTCAGAATATTATGTGTTAGACACTAAATAACCCAATGCCTTTTTTGCCTTGGTAAATCTTTTGAACCATGCCTGGAGTAATTGCTTCGGTCCATGTAATGATTTTTACTGTTACAAAACTTGTTAGGCTTTCCAATGATTTCGACTTTGGGAAATTATTCATAATGGGATGATTTCTATTCCTTTTAGACAGTACAATATATATAGAGCAGAGAGGGAGAGAGGAGAATTACTCGGAAATAAATGCAAGAAATGACAAGAATTTGGAGTGTCAGAATATTCTATCCACGCAAGATTTTCTCCTTAACTAACCATAATAACCATACAATATTTATAAATGTGGTAATTATGCAAATAATATATATAAATAATAATTCATTATTTATGCAGATCCTAAGAGATTAGTTAGAGGATAGTTAGGATAAAAGAGTGGAGAAGATTAGAAATCTAAATTATCGTCAAAACTGGTCAAATCTGTAGTTATTATTTGGATCCTCTTATGCGCCTATATGTATCATTGCTATCAGCTAATAGAAAAATTGGATTATTCATGCTCATAATCGTCCAGTTGGTATTAGAGCCTGGTTGACTCTAAGCTCGTCTCTTTCCTTCTGTCCAATAGTCAATCTCTCACAGAAGACCCATAGGATGTTTCCTCGCCCATGGCGATGACTTCTTAGGATGGGTCCTCTATGTCCGAGATCACAAAGGTCGACGCTCCCCTTGGGTCAAGTGCTGGCCTCGATGCTTCTTATGGTGCCATGTCCGAGAGGCTCACATTAACCAACTACAGTGACTGTGCCTAGGCTATTCGTCTTGTTATCAGAGGCTATGGCAAGCTCGAGTTCCTTACTGGTGCAACCAAGCCTTCGTTGGATTCTGCTTTTGTTGAGAGGCGTCAATGGACGGTGGATGACGTGTTGGTCTCCTCTTGGCTGATCAACTACATGTCACCACACCTCATATGTAGTTTCATGTACCTCCCGTCTGCTTGTGACATCTGGGAAGTTGTTAATGAATCCTACTCCTATGGTAAGGACCACTTGTCTGTACAAACTGCGACGCTGTATCTGGAAATCTTCCTAAGTGTCAAAGTCCCACATCGGAGAGGCTCAGGAGGGTGCTGGGCTATATAAACGGGTGCGCTGCACACCCTCACAAGAGCTCTTTTGGGGGAGAGGGTAATGGCCCCTTGACAAGTGGTATCAGAGCCAGCCCTGAGCCTTCGGTCTCTGGTGGACCCTCTGGACGCCGGCGAGGTTGCTGGTGGGCCCCGCGGCGAGGTCGCTCGCGGATTGGCTGGGGGAGAATGTCAAAGTCCCACATCGGAGAGGCTCGGGAGGGTGCTGGGCTATATAAACGGGTGCGCTGCACACCCTCACAAGAGCTCTTTTGGGGGAGAGGGTAATGGCCCCGT